>ML778566.1:415577-467211 GCA_009831015.1 Picea engelmannii | reverse complement strand
GTGTCTACCTGCATTGCCTCTTCATAACATTCTGGTTCACCAGAATCAGTCAACAATAAATAATACAATGAAGGAGAGTATCGTTCAGGGGGTATACTTAACCTGGTAGATTTTCTAACAACACTTGCAGGTGTTTAAGGTACCTACTTCTCCTGTTGTTGTACATTTTGATTTTATGGTTCCTTTGGAATTTATTTTTCAGTGATCTCATCAAGCACTGTGTATTCTTATTTTTCTTTTTCCTGTTTCTTTCCCTGCAACTGATCTTTGTACATGGCCTTCTCATTTAATATGACATCTCTACTCCTAATGATTTTGTTATTTTCATAATCCCATAAGCGATAACCAAAATCATTAACACCATATCCAATAAAGGTACACTTCTTGGATTTTTCCTTAAGCTTTGTTCTATTTTATTTATCAATATGGACAAATGCTTCACAACCGAAAGTTTTCAAAAAATAATAGTTTACCTTTTTTCCTGTCCATTCCTCCTCTGGAATTCTACCACCAAAGAGATTGAAGGTCCTTTATTTATTAAGTAAACAATATTATCTACAACATCTGCCCAAAATTATAAGGGCAAACCAGCATGCAATCTCATACTCGCACGCTCCATGATTGTCCTGTTCATCCTTTTTGACACACCATTTTATTGTGGTGTTCTTGGAACTGTCTTCTCTCTACGAATCTCATGGTATGAATAGTAATCATCAAACTCCTTGCTTCAATATTCACCTCCATTATCTGATCTGAGACACTTCTAATTTTTTCCTGTCTCATTCTCAACCAAAGATTTTCATTTCTTAAAAGTATCAAAAACATCACATTTTTTTCGAATGCAATAAACCCAAGTTTTTCTAGTTGCATCATCAATAAAAGTAATATAATAATGAGATCCACCAAGAGATGATACCTGAGTTGGTCCCCATACATCTGTATGCACAAGCTCTAACCTTTCACTCTTCTTTTCTTTTCCGACTCTGAGAAATCTGACTCTCTTTTGTTTTCAATAAACACAATGCTCACAGAAGTCCAAATCAATTTGTTTAAGATCTACCAACAAATTTCTTTTGTGAAGTATATGCATCCCCTTCTCACTCATGTGTCCAAGCCTATGATGCCACAGTGATGTATCCACTCCTGTAGAAGCTAAAGAGATAGAAGAGTCAGTATTACCATTACATAAATAAAATGTACCTACCTTCTCTCCTTTCGCTATCACCAATGATCCTTTGATGACCTTCCACGTAATATCTGTAAATATGGATATACAACCTTCACTTTCCAACTGCCCTGTTGAAATTAGATTTTTCCTTAAATCTGGAACATGTCTTACCTCTTTCAACAATCACTGATTTCCATTGCGTTGCTTTATTTTTACCTTTCCCATTCCAACAATTTTTCATGGTGCATCGTCACCCAAATGAACCTGTCCAAAATCACCTTGAACATAATATAGAAAATGTTTCCTATGGGGTGTGGCATGAAATGAAGCCCTGTTGACGGGCGAAATCAACTGTCCATCAACTAAGAGAGTGGAACCGGTCCAGGGTTGTCTAATAACCCAATCCATTTGGAATGAACCACCCTGACGGGTTTAGTGGCTCTATTAGCCAATCTAAGGTCCTAAGAAAACAAAAAAAATGAAACTACTCTACAAAAACTAATCTAACTAACAATAACAATTAAAACAAACTAAACTAATCTAACTATTCTATATACAATCTACTAACTACTACTACACTAACTCTAACTAATTAACCATCTAACTACTAATGCAAATATAACTTATTCACAAAATGTACAATATCTACAATTTACAGATTTGAATAAAACCTGAAAAACTCATTTGCATTCTGCCCTAAGACAGAGAAAGATATTTTTTGATTTTTATAATTTTATGAACAAGAAATAAAACAGAAAGCTAATTAAACTAAACTAATTAAACTACTTGACTTATACTAAACAAATTAACGAAAATAAATCACAAACTAACCTGGAGAAATGCTCCAGATTTGCCCTGTGTATGATGACTGTGTTAGCAGAACGGAGGAAGGAAACTCGCACCGAATAATCCAGAAGCTTCTCGTAAACGATAGCTGCAATGCTCTTTAAGTTTTTTTACAGGACAAACAATACATAAAAATCATAACAATTATATGATTTCTAAATCTCCACAGTTAGGTAAACCTGTTATGCAAAGACTTATACAGAATAATCCAGTTGATGAAGAAGAGAAATCTGTCATTCATAAACTGAACCAAGTAATTGCTATGTTTTTAAATACTGGAAGAAATCAGACATGGATCATATTAATTAATTCGTATCATTTACAAAAGAATAAGATAGCTAAAGTAGTCATTAATCAAATGCAAATTGATAACATAAACATGAAACAAAAGATTGATATTATGAAAAGCTAAAGTTGTAGCAGAACATCAATTTCTGTCTCAGTCTCTATTAGATATCCATTATCATGTTTCTCCCACAAGCGAGGATGATCCTTATTACAAAAATAATAAGTATTTAAAGGTTTTCCATAGGGTAAAACCTCCTTGTGGAAGTTATAGAACTGTTTACATGAAATTTGGGAAGATATCCCAAAGTTGTCTAAACTAGGAAATTAAAATAAAACTAAAACATCCAAATATCCCCTAAACTGCCCAACAGGTCCCATGCAATTCGAATTCACCTGAAAAGGACCAAAAATGAACAAATTAGAAGGATCTTTTATTAATAAAATGATAGAAAATTTAATTCTATAGACTAGCTACAGAATCATCTGATTATGTACCTGGTCTAAATAAGGTACATAATCAACATTCAAATCGATTAAAATATCTTTTCAAGATTTAAATTTAATTGACATCAATAATCATTCGAAAATGAACCATTTAATTTGAAGTTGTTATATCATTCAAAACTAAACAAGATCCGAATCAATGAATGCCTACAGAGACAGACGTATTTTGTTTCTTGTGTCACCACAAAATCGAATGAACAAAAGCATAATCCAAACATCGTGTAATCGTTTGGTATCAATTTGGAATCGACACAATAAAAAAAAATCGCATACAATCGTTATGCTAACTCATCAGCAAGGGATACGATCGAAAGAAAACAAGATCATTATCAAATCATTATCATTGTGTTGACATAGCCACAAAAATTTAAACTGGCATGAAAATCAATTTAAACAAAATCGTAACAAGATCGATTGATTAGCAACATAATTCACAATTTGTTATTGCAAATTGGGAAAATAGGATTGATCGACTTTGATCAAAACGAGATCGTTCCAATCAAACGAATCACAACTGGGCTTGACCAATTCGTTTTACAATTTTAAAACCAGATAGAGTAGTAATCATAATCGGAATCCAATTTCTAAAAATGATTGAACTAACAATGATCCGATCAAGCGAATCAATCGGCCGAGTTTAACAATAGTCATTGTTCCATAATTCAGGCGTATTTGCGCAGGTTAAATGAGATCATTGTTTTTATAAAAATAGAGTATTTCTAACCAAAATGAATTGAACGGAGTGGTACTCGTGACTTGGAAAATCATATAACACAGCATATCGTAACAAGTATCCTCCCAAAAACATTTACCAATCACAGCATACAAATGATAACGAAATCGAATCCGAGCAAAATCGTATTCTAAATTGAGCATAAAAACTTGTCGTGCGGAGTAGATACAAAACGAATTGTATTGAAAAAACACCATTACTTTTGTTACTTCACTCAGACAAACTTTGAAAATGAAATCCAAATGAATAACCATTCAAATCCAATAAAAATCTATGAGAAAATCATATATCAAATCGAAATTCCTTCTATTTTTATCAAAACGAAACCATGTACAGAATGATCACCGAATGACAGAGGCGTTTGGATGAGTGACTGAGCTATTTAAAAACTGAATTCAAATCATTATATCAACCTATATTATTTACAAAACAAAAACGATGTCAAAACCATACCTGTATAGCGACGAGGCTGCTTGATTATGCCAATTTGGAATTTACAATGGTCGTGGATGATTCTACGTTTTTGAAAAGGATGGAGCCGGTTGTCTTTTTCTTTTTATCTGTTGCTTGGAGCTTGGATTTTTTACTGGTTAGCACTGCAATTTGATCTTCCAGTGATTGAATCTTCGATTGGAGTATGGGAACATCAATGTAGTATCATTCTAACCATGAATCGCATTGGTCACAGGGTGACTGTGTGGGTTTAGAAAGAGCAGGCGAGGGTTTGGCCAAATGACTAAGGGTTTCACGAGGAAATTTAATACCCAGGTAGTCAGGGTCATTCTTTAGGCAGGGGGGAAGGTTCAATATGAAATCATAAGGGGGTTCAGGACATAAACCCTGTGAGTAGGGGTACTCGCTGGCTAAGAAATGTTCAGCATCAGAATCAGAATCCTCACATAAGACGATAGGGTTGGACTCGGCATAGGGTTTCGGTTTTTTTCTGGCCATTCTCGAAATGAGCCGGACATTCCTTTTACCCTTAGCGTTAGCAGTAGGGTTTGCCTTGGGATTTTTTCTCATAGGCTTTTTAATAACCTCTGCACTCTTAGTTACAGTGTCGGGTAAATCAATAGGAGGGTCGACCGAGGGTTTAGGCAGTAGGAGATGTAAGGGTACATGCGGTTTAGCCTTGGTTTCAATTACCACAGGTTTGTCAACCTGTACAGGGTTCAAATCCTCGAAACCATTCCGAGCAATGAAAGCGCTCCAACTATCTCCGTGTAAACTCAAATGATAAACAATGACAAGTTTGATAAGCCCATGGTGGAACAGGCTACTATCAGCCTTCTGCCTCTTAAACTTTTTCGACATTTTATATAGGCTACGATGAAAGTAGAAAGGCATGTTTAAAGGATACCCTATAAAAATCATCAGCAAACATAGGTGGTAGAGGAACACAAGTCCGTATCGACCTTCACAGGTCACGAACTGCTTGACTAGCATTAATAAGTTGTGCCATCATGGTTTGAGCGTAGATATGGGCATACCTCTGTCACAAGAGCTGACTTTGTGTGAGAGGAACAACAGTGTCCATGGGACCTCCTCAACCTTACATTTATTAAACCAACGTTGTCCTATGGCAGGTAACCCTGTGGCAAGACTGATAAATTTCTCATCAATTTCCAACTGTACATCGCCCACCTTGGCTCTACATCCATCGAAGGTCATGGCAAATTGTCATGCTACACATAGATTAAAACCCTCAAATCATTTCACGAAGGTAAGCCATCCGTTTTCCTCCAAATATTGGAGGGCATTGTCAAACATTAACAAGGCTTGATTGTCGTTTGGTTCGACCCACACGACTGGTGCCATGGAGCCGAGCACATGGTAAGCCGAGGGTTTGTATCACCAACACACACAGGAGAAGAGATACCCGAGCTAACAAAAGTGAACGAGAATAAGGGATAAGCATAAATGCAAGCATGCGAAGGTGGTGGAGTCTGCCATGCAAAATCTTCATTACCCAAGTACAACCGTCGATTTACATAGCTATTCAATCCATAATAATAGTTCAACCATCGATTCATGTGCCCAACTAATGAAATCAAATGTGTATACCAATGTGCGCAAATGTTATTCCATAGTGTTTAAACACCCGACTTATAAATCAAAACCAAAATCAACTATGCGCCAATGTATCAGCTCATATAAACAAAAGTTTAACCAAGGTACCAAACAGTATTCATATACTCGACAAGCCAAAAGTTATGAAAAAGATTAACATAAGGATTATATCAAAAGACATATATATAAAGAATTTAATCATAGCCCCTATGCATTTTCATAGAATCAATGATCAGGCAAGTCATATAAAGTGAAAATCCAAATGCTAAATGCCTTACAAACTCAATAAAACCAAGTTATACAATCAATCAAAGTATGAGAACCGATTAGAGGATCTTGCCAGTTGTATAATGATCAATAAAAGGTAAGCGCAATAGGAATAATGACAAGAGAGATATTGACAGTTCAGATAATGATCGAAATACGTCTTCGAAAGGAGAAGTTTTCACGCTTACAGTCGTGAAAACTTAACGAAGACAAATGTGCAAATGTCGCAAAAATGAAAATGTCATTTATTGAAAATTGCGACGAAAAAAATGATGTTTGCAAAACATAGGTGTAGGCATCTTATAAGATAATAATAAAAAAAATGAATTGGTTGCCAACAATGGCGACACACTGGTAGAAGTAGTTATCTCTGTCAAAATAAACAAATTCAGATTAGGACAGCAAAGATAATTCCAATTCAAAATTAACAGCCAGAAAATCATACAAACATCATCATTAACCATCTTTTCCAGTAGTGTTTCATAAGATGAAAACTGATAACAAACTTAAGACCAACAAGTCACGATATTAAAGATAAAATCTCCGATACTGTTGGCATGGCCACTGCTACCAGCAGGCATCCATAGCCTCGACAGGGTTTCCATTTAACCCACTCTGACATCTGTATCCTGCCAAGAAGTTCTGGATCAAAATAAAGGACATTAAAGAGGTTTCTTTTTTGCAAATTTTCATATACCCGACATTGCTTCGCTGCCAGCAGACCTGTTTAGTAACCTGAAGAAGTTGTCTTGGCGCCATGCATGCATTTACCCGCTGCCAGCAGACCTGTTCAGTATCCCGACGGGTTTACAAGCACTTCCCACAGCTCTTATTCATAATTTATTTTATTTTGTTTTTTATAGATATATATTTGAGCGGGGTGACACTGAAAAATTTGATATTTTAACATATTTTTTAGACCTGTCCTTTATTTAGATCCAGAGATGTTTTATTTCCAAAAACAACTTCCTAAGAGAGGGAGACATCTTCTGATTCATTCCTTTAGGGAAAAGGGATAACGTAAAAAGATAATAGATGATCATGACAAACTTTGCTTAGAGATCGAGATCAGTCAACTTCTTTTAAACAAGAGATTTTTCCAACATAGATATAAGTTTAAGAAATATACCATTAATGTTTGTACAAATTTTCAGAAGTTATTTCAGCAAATGAATTTTCTATCGTCTTTGTTTGAATAGCTCATTGTACAAGTATGTGTATTTTTCAAAAAACACAAGCTAATAAATTCAAATCAAAATCAAAACAGAAAGCAAATGGAAACGCAAACAAAATAAAATATTTACATAATATACAAGGGAAATTATCACGCAAAGTATCTCTTCAGGGATTGGCCATTCATCGGGTAGGTGTCAAGCTGCCCTTCAAGATTCTGCAATCGAAAGGAACTAGGACCCAACTTTTCAGCAATTAAAAATGGTCCAAGCCATAAGTTTTGAAATTTTGTGTGTTCTCCCTTTCCCTCATGCGGTTTGTCCCACTTCAAGACGAGATCACCTACTTCAAAATTCCTATCAGAAGCAGAATTAGAATCGAACCATCTTTTAACCAATTGTTGATTTTGATCTAACTTACGTTTATCTTGGGCTCTTACTTCTTCTAGCTTCATCAAAGCATTAATTCGGCTTTCTAAAGGGGGACAATCTTCTTCTTGGACTTTTTGTGACAACTGAAGCGAAGGAAGAAGAATGTGAGGTGGCAGAATTGTTTCTCTACCATAAACGAGAAAAAAGAGGGAGTTTCCTATGGTAGCTTTTGGCATTACCCTATCATCCCACGACACGTTCAACAACGCATTGTGCCAATTTTTGTGATTTTCAACCATGGTTCTCTTGATAATTTTAATCAAGTTCTTGTTTGTTGATTCTGCTAATCCATTGCCCTGGGGGTAGTAACTAGAAGAATACTTCAGCTTTATTCCTTTTTCCAATGAAAACTCGCTCATCTTAAGAGAATAAAAGTATGAAGCGTTGTCAAAGACTAGACAGTCAGGGATACCAAAACGAGTGATAATATTCGAGTTTAGAAAATCGATTACCTGACTAGTGTTGACAGTTCTTAATGCAGGAGCTTCAGACCATCGAGTAAAGTAATCTATGGTTGTCACAATATACTTGTGTTGTTGCGAGGATGAAGGGTTAATTGGACCTATGATATCAAGGCCCCATTGCTGGAAAGGAGAATCTACTGAAACGGGTTGCAAGGGAAAGGTTGGTTTTTGCAACCGCCCTGATGCTTTCTGACAGATGATACATTTACGACAAAAGGCATGGGTGTCCCTAAAAAGTGTGGGCCAGTAGTAACCAGCTCTTAAAACTTTATGAGCAGTGGTGTCACCACTGAAGTGACCACCAGCTTCTCCTGCATGCAATTCGAGCAAGACTTTTTCTGCTTCGTCCTTTTTAAGATAGCGCGTCAGTACGCCGTCAAAATTCTGACGAAATAGTACACCATTAACCAAATGAAAGGAGGTAGAATTTAGACTCAATGCTCTTCTCTTAGGAGGGTCTAAGTGGTGAGGTGCTGACCCATGTTCAAGACAGAATCTAATATCATCGTACCAGGGACTGACAAGGTTTTGTGCACAACAGATCAAACTTTGATCACTCTGTCCTAGGTTTGACGTATCACTATCTTCTTGCTGTCCTGTTTCGGAATCAACAACCAACTTACACAACCCTTGGCCTCTCACAATCTGAGCTGGGGTGATTTCTAATTCATACTCATGCAAGGAGGTGACCCAGTTAGCTCTCTTTTCTCCTCACTCCTTCTACACTAACAATTTCCTTACGGTAGGGTAGGTGACAATGACTTTCGTCCTTGACTTCAAAATATAGGACCGGAAGTGCTTAACTACTTTGAAAACAGCATAGGCTTTCTGATCCACTACTTGATAGTTAAGTTCAGCACCTTTGAAAGCAGAGCTCATAAAGGCGATGGGTACTTCATGGTTCTCGACATTCTTCTGAGTTAGGACGGCGGCATAGGAACGGTCAGAGGCAAAAGTATAGAGTTTAAAATCTTAAGAGAAGTCAAGACTCATGAGAGACGGAGCGTCTATTATGGCCTTCTTTATGGCAGTGAAAGCTTGATTTTCTGTGGGTCCCCAATGATATTGGATGTATTTCTTGATCAAATTCTGTAAAGGCCTAACCATTTTGGAGAAACTGGGGACAAATCTTCTCACGAAGTTAATCTGGCCTAAGAAAGACTGGATGGATTTTTTGGATGTAGGAGGGGGAAGTTTAGCAATGGCCTGATTCCTCTCAGGGTCAATAATCATTCCTTCGCTAGACACTATGAATCTTATGAGTTTACCCTGTTCTACTGCAAATATGGACTTTTTGGGGTTCAAGGAGATGCCATATTTACGACATTGTAGTAGAACGACTCGTAAGTGAGCTAGATGATCGTCTTTGTTTTTAGAATAAATAGTCACATCATCTAAGTAAACTAGGACGGAGTGATTGATTAAGCCTCGAAAAGCAATGTCCATTGCTCTCTGAAAGGTAGCACTAGCATTAATCAATCCAAAGGGCATTTTACGATAAGCATAAGTGCCCCATGAGGTACGGAAGGTAGTTTTGAGTTGGTCTGGTGGAGACAACAGGACTTGGTTGTATCCAGAGAAACTATCTAACAAGGATAGCCTCTCGGAACCAGATACCTGTTGAAGGATCTGTTCCATGGGTGGGACAGGATAGTTGTCTTTGTCAGACGCTCTATTGAGGTTTCAAAAATTGATGCAGAGTCGGATTTCCCCGTTTTTCTTCTTAACTGGGACAAGGTTGGACACCCATTGAGTGTGTTTAACATGAAAAATTATTTTAGCACTTAGGAATTTATTCAATTCTTTTTGAATGGTCGGTTCTAGTTTAGGGTGCATCTTCCTCGGTTTCTGTTGGAAGGGTAAGGTTTGGGGCTTCATCGGGATGACATGTTGTATAATATTAGGGTCTAAAGTTTTAAGATCATCATACTTCCATGCAAAGACATCCTTAAATTCTTTAAATAATTTAACAAAAGAAACTTTTTCTTGTCTAGAACATCCCAAGCCTAGGTTAATGCACTGAGGATTTTCACTAGTTCCTAAGTTCAGTTTTTCATAAGACAACGAGGAAATATTGGTTTTACAGTTGACCATCTTTTTAAATTTATCTTCAAAATCATAAAACTTCTCTAATCTAACTATGGATTTGGGTATGGAATTTACCATGTCTGATAGTGCTTCGGGAGATTTCGGATCAGGTATTACCGTAAAATCGTGCAAATTGTCATCGTGCGTGTGTTCATCTATCACCGCACCTTGAAAGGTTTATTCCATGTGTAGAAAGTTGATAATCTGTTGATCTTCATCAAATACTCTCCAGTTTGTGATATTGTCAGGAACAGATGGTCGAAACAATAGATCGACAGAGAATGCGTCTGGGGACAATCCTTCTACAGGAAGAAGTTTAGAGGTTGCATTAGCTAATAGATCTGCTTCAACATTATTTAATCTAGGAATGGAATTTATATTGAAAGCGGAAAATTTATTCATTAAGTTCCATACCTCATATTGGTAGATTTTAAGATGTGGGGAAAGACAGTGGATAGAATCTCTTACCTGTCTAACCACTATTTCAGAGTCACCAAATACAACCAGGTTTTGAATGTTCATATCCAGAGATTTTCTGAGACCTTGCAGTAAAGCCTCATATTCTGCAGTATTGTTAGTACATTCAAATTCTAGTCTACAAGCCATTAATGTCTTTTTACCTGCCAGATCGATAATGATGCAGCCTGCACCCGCTCCTTCTTTAGACTTGGAATCGTCGAAATATAAAGACCAAATTTGATTTCCATCGGGCACATGGGATTGTTGTATAGAATCTGTTGGTTGCATATATGCTACGATCTCAGACTGTTTTTCTGGATTGATGATAGGTGAAGCCTCGGCCATGAAATTGCCAAAGAAGGTGTCCATCCCTTGGACTTCGAGTGAATCAGCAGAAGGTGTATATGGTTCATTAGGATCGTTCAAATCTGTGACCGTGAAATTAAGGTAGCGCTCACGATTCACTCTGATCTTGTTAGGCTTACCGTTCTCTGGGAGCCATAAGTGAGACCAGTCTGTCGCGAAGTAACCATGTAGCTGCTTCGACCAATCCCTGCTTAAAAACAAACCATACACTTCTGGAATATCCACAATAATTATATCAACAATCTAATGAAACTTTGGGTTAGACGATAATCTAATCAATACATTTTTTAGTTCGCCTATAACTTTAATATTGGTTCTATCAAGTTGTATGATTTTCAAAGTAGATGGTTCCACTTCAGCATTAATCTTTTGGCAGACAGACCAAGGCATCACATTGGATCACGCTCCTGATTCCACCATACAATTATGCACGTTTCTATTGAAAATTTTGAAAGTTAACAAGAAAGGAGGTACATTTTTGCGAGTACTAAGAGTAGTAGCTTGTGACTTTTTACTCGCAGTGTCTAAAGCTACTTTATCTACATTGTTTACATTGTTTACATTATTTACAGGGACTACAGGAAGGCTTCCTTTATCTTGAGGATCAGGATTATTTTTAGTGGAAGTCTTCTGCGGAACTTTTCTTTGTACAACCTTGTTACCACTTGAATCACCATTTTTGTCGTTCTCTGAAATATTTTGCAACATTTTTTGAAGAAGAAATAGAAACTTCAATAACTCATAAATAGAAATGTTAGCCCTTAACTTTTTAAGATCTTCAACAACATCATAATCTGAGTTGGGGTTCACATTGCTCTGTTTAGTCTCAACTGATTTAGATTTCTTTGGAGGCAAAGTTGTAGTGTTTTATGTAGAAGGTTTGTTTCTTGTCTTACTCCTAGTATTATAAGGGTGAACTGTCTCGAAATTAGCTTGAAAGATGCTATTCGAGAAGTGTCCAAAGATGTTTGGAGAAGACTCTTCTTCTTGAACTGTTTCTTGTTCAACTACCTCCTGAGGGATCTCAGGGGGAATCAAGTTATCTTGGGCTTCTAGAATTGTTTGAAGGGTGCATTGCAAACTTTCTAGATTTAGGCCTTCGGAGTTTGGGTTAGGTCGGTTGGTAGGAAAAGGCTTTCGGAAAGGGGGTTTGTAGGGTCCTTTACTCGAAGCTTCTTCGGTTGACCTTTTTAAGTCTATAACTTGATTCGACAGTCTTTTAACAACTTTAGTTAAGTTTTCCAAATCAGAGTTTTCAGGTTGTGTTTTACTTTGAGTAGGTTTGGGGAGAATTTCAATCTTGTTTTTAGAAGAAGAACTAGTCTCGGTTCCATTGCTAGAAGAGTCTTTAAGACTAAGTATGTCTTTTTCAATCTGGCTGGCCTCCTCGAAGGCCTCTAACAACGTGGCTTTATTGGATCGTTTAACCCAAATAGCTATACTTTGATGCAAATATTTAGTGTAGTAAGCTATTATAAGACTCTTGGCAGGCATAGAATCTGTAGGGATTCTGTTTTTAAGTGTTAAGAATCTTTGATTAAATTCTTTAACTTTTTCTTTTGGGTTCATTCTTAATCTAGAAAGATCCATGACTAGGACTTTCGGAGGTTTACCGTCTCCGAATTTTTCCAAAAAGCATGACTCAAACTTTTCCCAAGACACAATGATATGGGGTTGTTGGGAAAAGTACCAGGTGGATGCATTGCCTTCAAAAGTATAAGGGAACAAACTACAGACAACGTCTTCATGTTCGACATTGCGGAGTCTAATGGCTAATATAATTTTTTTTATGTGATCTTTAGCGATCTGTTTGGAGTCAGGATCAAACTTGGGAAGCCATTTCTCTGGGTGTTTAGGTAAAGGGTCCTGAGCTCCAGGTATAGCTACAACATCCTGATCAAGCTAGGGTCTAGCAGGATTGTTCTGATTTTCCATTGGGGTAGTGGGTGTGGAAATATGAGAAGGTGAATTTCCTTCTTCTGACAAGGAATCTCCTCCAGAAGAGGAAGGAGATGATGGAGGTGGTGAAGGAGGTATCCCAGATCCTCCTGTAGCAGGATTTGAGGTTAGATCTATGGGATTCACAGTTAGGTTAGTGTCTCCTAATTTTTCTCTGATACCAGAGAAGTCTAAAGGTTGACCCCATGGACGGTGTGGTTGCCTAAGACTATTTAAGGCACTATGTGTTTTAATAAGAGATTGATGGACAATCTCTTGTATGTCACCACCTGTAGGATTAGGGGTTGTTGGCTCAACTGTGATTTGTGGATCGTCGGTTGAAGTAGATGTTGTTTGAAGGGGAATATTATCGTGTGAATGACTTCTAGTCACTATAGGTGAGCGATTAGGGGGGGGAGGAGTCTTGCGACCGCCTCATGCCATTAATTAAGTTTAGGCCCTCCTTCTAGCGCCATTTGTTGACGGGCAAAATCAATCGTCCGTCAACTGAGAGAGTGGAACTGGTCTGGGGTTGTCTAATAACCCAATCCATTTGAAATGAACCACCCTGACATGTTTAGCGGCTCTGTTAGCCGATCTAAGGTCCTAAGAAAAAAAAAAAAATGAAACTAATCTACAAAAACTAATCTAACTATCAATAACAATTAAAACAAACTAAACTAATCTAACTATTCTATATACAATCTACTAACTACTACTACACTAACTCTAACTAATTAACTATCTAACTACTAATGGAAATATAACTTATTCACAAAATGTACAATATCTACAATTTACAGATTTGAATAAAACCTAAAAAACTCATTTGCATTCTGCCCTAAGACAAAGAAAGATATTTTTTTATTTTTATAATTTTATGAACAAGAAATAAAACAGAAAGCTAATTAAACTAAACTAATTAAACTACTTGAATTATACTAAACAAATTAACTAAAATAAATCACAAACTAACTTGGAAAAACACTCTAGATATGCCTTGTGTATGATGACTGTGTTAGCAGAACGAAGGAAGGAAACTCACACCGAATAATCCAGAAGCTTCTCGTAAATGATAGCTTCAATTCTCTTTAAGTTTGTTTATAGGACAAACAAGACATAAAAATCATAACAATTATATGATTTATAAATCTCCACAGTTAGGTAAACCTGTTATGCAAAGACTTATACAGAATAATCCAGTTGATAAAGATGAGAAATCTGTCATCCATAAACTGAATCAAGTAATTGCTATGTTTTTAAATACTGGAAGAAATCAGACATGGATCATATTAATTAATTTGTATCATTTACAAAATACTAAAATAGCTAAAGTAGTCATTAATCAAATGCAAATTGATAACATAAACATGAAACAAAAGATTGATATTATGAAAAGCTAAAGTTGTAGCAGAACATCAATTTATGTCTTAGTCTCTATTAGATATCCATTATCCTGGTTCTCCCACAAGAGAGGATGATCCTTATTACAAAAATAATAAGTATTTAAAGGTTTTCCATAGGGAAAAACCTCCCTGTGGAAGTTATAAAATTGTTTACATGAAATCTGGGAAGATATCCCAAAGTTGTCTAAACTAGGAAATTAAAATAAAACTAGAACATCCAAATATCCCCTAAATTGCCCAACAGGTCCCATGCAATTCGAATTCACCTGAAAAGGACCAAAAATGAACAAATTAGAAGGATCTTTTATTTATAAAATGATAGAAAATTTAATTCTATAGACTAGCTACAGAATCATCTGATTCTGTAGCTGGTCTAAATAAGGTACAGAATCAACATTCAAATCGATTAAAAAATCTTTTCAAGATTTAAATTTAATTGACATCAATAATCATTTGAAAATGAACCATTTAATTTGAAGTTGTTATATCATTCAAAACTAAACAAGATCCAAATCAATGAATGCCTACAGAGACGGGCGTATTCTGTTTCTTGTGTCACCACAAAATCGAATGAACAGAAGAATAATCCAACCATTGTGAAATCATTTGGTATCAATTTGGAATCGACACAATCAAAACAAATCGCATACAATCGTTATGCTAACTCATCAGCAAGGGATATGATCGAAACCAAACATGATCGTTATCAAATCATTATCACTTTGTTGGCATAGCCAAAAAAATTCAAACTCGCCGAAAAATCAATTTAAACAAAATCGTAACAGGATCGATTGATTAGCAACATAAGTCACAATTTGTTATTGCAAATTGGGCAAATCGGATTGATCGACGTTGATCAAAATGAGATTGTTCCAATCAAACGAATCAAAACTGGGTTTGACCAATTCCTTTTACAATTTTAAAACCAGATAGAGCAGTAATCATAATCGGAATCCAATTCCTAAAAATGATCGGACTAACAACGATCCAATCAAGCGAATCAATTGGCTGGGTTTAACAATAGTCATTGTTCCATAATTCGGGCGTATTTGCACAGGTTAAATGAGATCATTGTTTTTATAAAAACAAAGTATTTCTAACCAAAATGAATTAAACAGAGTGGTACTCATGATTTGGAAAATCATATAACACAGCATATCGTAAGAAGTATCCTCCCGAAAACATTTACCAATCACAGCATACAAATGATAACGAAATCGAATCCGAGCAAAATCGTATTCTAAATTGAGCATAAAAACTTGTCGTGCGAAGTAGATACAAAATGAATTGTATTGAAAACACACCATTACTTTCATTACTTCACTCAGACAAACTTAGCAAATGAAATCCAAACGAATAACCATTCAAATCCAATAAAAATCTATGAGCAAATCATATATCAAATCAAAATTCCTTCTATTTTTATCAAAATGAAACCATGTACAGGATGATCACCGAATGACAGAGGCATTTGGATGAGTGACTGAGCTATTTAAAAACTGAATTCAAATCATTATATCAACCTAGATTATTTACAAAACAAAAATGATGTCAAAACCATACCTGTATAGCGATGAGGTTGCTTTATTATGCCAATTTGGAATTTACAACGGCCGTGGCTGATTCTACGTTTTTGAAAAGGATGGATCCGGTTGTCTTTTGCTTTTTATCTGTTGCTTGGAGCTTAGCTTTTTGACTGGTTAGCACTGCAATTTGATCTTCCAGTGATTGAATCTTCGATTGGAGTATGGGAACATCAATGTAGTATCGCTCTAACCATGAATCGCATTGGTCACAGGGTGACTATGTGGGTTTAGAAAGAGCAGGCGAGGGTTTGGCCAAATGACCGAGGGTTTCAAGAGGAAATTTAATACCCTGGTAGTCAGGGTCATTCTTTAGGCAGGGGGGAAGGTTCGATATGAAATCATAAGGGGGTTCAGGACATAAACCCTGGGAGTAGGGGTACTCACTGGCTAAGAAACATTCAACATCAGAATCATAATCCTCATTTAGGACGATAGGGTTGGACTCGGCATAGGGTTTCTGTTTGTTTCTGGCCATTCTCGAAATGATCTGGGCATTCCTTTTACCCTTAGCATTAGCAGTAGGGTTTTCCTTGGGCTTTTTGCTCATAGGATTTTTAATAACCTCTGCACTCTTAGTTACAGTGTCGGGTAAATCAATAGGAGGGTCGACCGAGGGTTTAGGCGGTAGGAGATGTAAGGGTACATGAGGTTCAACCTTGGTTTCAATTACCACAGGTTTGTCAACCTGTACAGGCTTCGGATCCTCGAAACCATTCCGAGCAACGAAAGCGCTCAACCTATCCCCGTGTAAACTCAAATGATAAACAATGACAAGTCTCATAAGCCCATGGTGGAATAGGCTACTGTCAGCCTTCTACCTCTTAAAATTTTTTGACATTTTATACAGGCTACGATGAAAGTAAAAAGGAATGTTTAAATGATACCCTATAAAAATCATCAGCAAACATAGGTGGTAGAGGAACACAATTCTGTATCGACCTTCACAGGTCACGAACTTCTTGACTAGCATTAATAAGTCGTGCCATCGTGGTTTGAGTGTAGATATGGGCATATCTTTGTCACAAGAGGTGACTTTGCGCAAGAGGAACAACAGTGTCCACGGGACCTCCTCGACCTTACAATTCTTAAACCAGCGTTGTCCTGTGGCAGGTAACCCTGTGGCAAGACTGATAAATTTCTCATCAATTTCCAACTGTACGTCACCCACCTTGGCTCTACAGCCATCGAAGGTCATGGCAAACTTTCTTTCTACACAAAGATTAAAACCCTCAAATCATTTCACGAAGGTAAGCCATCTGTTGTCCTCCAAATCTTGGCGGGCATTGTCAAACATTAACAAGGCTTGATTGTCGTTTGGCTTGACCCACATGACTGGTGCCATGGAGCCGAGCACATGGTAAGCCGAGGGTTTGTATCACCAACACACACAGAAGCAGAGCTACCCGAGCTAACAGAAGTGAACGAGAATAAGGGATAAGCATAAATGCAAGCATGCAAAGGTGGTGGAGTATTCCATGCAAAATCTTCATTACCCAAGTACAACCGCCGATTTACATAGCTGTTCAATCCATAATAGTAGTTCAACCATCGAGTCATGTGCCCAACTAATGAAATCAAATGTGTATACCAATGTGCGCAAACGTTATGCCATAGTGTTTAAACACCCGACTTATAAATCAAAACCAAAATCAACTATGCGCCAATGTATCAGCGCATATAATCAAAAGTTTAACCAAGGTGCCAAACAATATTCATATAGTCGACAAGACAAAAGTTATGAAAAAGATTAACATAAGGATTATATCAAAATACATATATATAAAGAATTTAATCATAGCCCCTATGCATTTTCATAGAATCAATGATCAGGCAATTCATATGAAGTGAAAATCCAAATGCTAAATTCCTTACAAACTCAATAAAACCAAGTTATACAATCAATCGAAGTATGAGAACCGATTAGAGGATCTTGCCAGTTGTATAATGATCAATAAAAGGTAAGCGCAATAGGCATAATTACAAGAGAGATATTGATAGTTCAGATAATGATCGAAATGCAAATTCGAAAGGAGAAGTTTTCATGCTTAGAATCGTGAAAACTTAACAAAGACAAATGTGCAAATGTCGCAAAAATGAAAATGTCGTTTATTGAAAATTGCGACGAAAAAAATGATGTTTGCAAAACATAGGTGTAGGCAGCTTATAAGATAATAAATAAAAAAAAATGAATTGGCTGCCAACAAGCCCCTGAATCTACTACCCAGACTCAGAAATATTATCTATAGAAAGAATCAAAGCATCTTGTAACACATCACCTGTTACATTTGCTTCCTAATTTATCTCCTGTTGTCCATCTCTTTGTTTCTTTGGAGCTCTGTAGTCTTTCTTCAGATGTCCTTTCTTACAATTCTAGCACTCTATCTTTCCAAGTTTGTATTTGGATCTTCCCTTCCTAGAATTGCCATGGTTCGCGAAACCCTTTCATCTATCCTTTTGTCTTCCCCTGTTCTCCATGTTCAACGCATTTCCTAATGTCTCACCTATGCTTTTCTGTCACATTTCCTCACTAAGGATAACACCAACAACATCATCAAATTTTAAAGTATTTGAACCAGAGACAGAGTTACTTACATCCATGACCAAGCCATTCCATCTTTCTAGCAATGAGCACAAGATTAGAAGAGCCCTAACCTCGTCATCAAAGTCCACTTTTACAGAACTTAGTTGATTAGTAACCATATTAAAATCATTTAAATGATCTGCAACAGACCCACCTTCCGACATCTTCATATTAAATAATCTCTTCATTAGAAATACCTTATTGGACGCCGAGGGTTTTTCATACAATTTGGCCAATGTGTCCATCAAACCCTTTGTTGTCTTTTCTTTGGAAATATTGAAAGCCACCGACGCTGCCAGGCTCAGCCATATCATTCCTAGAGCCTTTCTGTCAAGAATCTCCCATTCTTCATCCTTTGTAGCTGCCGACTTCTTTGCTATTCCACCCTATGGTAGGAATAGATCCTTCTGATATAAATAGTCTTCCATCTGCATCTTCAATAACTGGTAGTTTTCGCCGTTAAATTTCTTGACCCTAAACTTTCCATCTTTCGACATTAATCCCACTTGAACCAGGAACCCTCTTTTCCTCCGAGTTACATTTTTCTCTGATACCAGTTGTTAGAAAAACAAGACCATGGAGCAATAAAATAAAACAAATGCAGAAATAAAACACAGAAGATACACAATACAATAGAGACACATATTTACGTAGTTCACCCAGCGTGGGCTACGTCCATTAGAGAAATTTCCAGGTCCTTCCTTTATTGTTATCCATCATATGAAGGGATACAACCTACAACAAACCCACTGTAACTTCCTCTTCTTTCTCTCACAGTCTCTTATCTCATAATACAATATTCGCCATCAACCATAGCCGCAATACATTTCCCTCATAAAATAGGGTTGCCTTTTAGGGCAAAAAACCCTAACATAATCTCTATCGTTAGATCTACGACCTTATAATGAAGGGTCTAGATTTACAATGAAATTACAATATACATTTACAAGGAAAATTTTCCTTTGAGGGCTTCACCGACGAACCCCCACTAGGGGCCTACTTGCCCCCAGACCCCCCATCCGGGGGGATAACCCCCCCTAGACCCCGCAGAGGGGTTACCCTCCCTCTGCACTCCCCCGCATGGAAGAGTGTACATACTTCTGGGGTGTAAATACTTCATGGGGTATAAATAGGGCTGAAAGTAAAAGACCTCTAAATCAGGAAGATAATCAAGCTCCACAACCAACACCCCCATCTCTCTCCATATCCCCTAGCAACTGGCATCACATTTTATTTATTAAAACTCATAAATATGTTTGACATATATATCACTTGCCATGACCACACATTATATCTACATTATGAAATAATTAAATTAGGGATTATAGCGTGAATGTTACATTCCCCATCCCTTACAATTGAGCATTGTCTTGTTAAGCCCTAAATAGTGGCTCATTACCCCTTAATTGGGGCATATTAAATTAGTAATTTTATTTAATTTATGTTGGCTCGAGTCCATTAGTTGTAATTGTACCTCCTAGTCTCCTATATATACCAAGGAGACATTTTCATTTGGAATCATCTTGTACTTAAACATTTATGTGGTGTATAAAGAGGTTTACCCCTTGAAGAGGATTATCATCTGAAATTATCTCTTTTTAAAGGCATTGAGTACTTATTCTGAGGTTTTTCTATGCTATATTGATATTTGGTTCTTAACATATGGTATCAGAACTCAAGGTCTTGGGATTTCGCTGCAACATTCGAGACACCTTGGAATTTTCACTATAATTTTTTTTATACAACGTTTCAAAAGAAATGCCTTGGAGGATAGTTAGTAGACAGATCAAGGTACGTTGGGTTAACATTTTATCTCCTGAGGCCTTATACTTTCGGAGATACAGCCTATGGAATATAGGGTTCTGGAATCATCATGAATTGAGTCATTGTGGAATGTTCACTATAAAACTTTTTCTGTAATGTTACAGACCCTGAACTCTGGAGGCTATTCACAAAAATTAGTACGGTATATGTGGTAAAAAATTCATCTTCTGGGTCATCTCAAATTTTGTAGATACACCCTGTGGAAGATAGGCTATCTAACTAGTCCTATTGACTAGTCTCAAGCAGGTGTTCTAGGTAAAATAATCATAACCTCTTCCTAGAGTATCAAACTTCAGTGAGGATGGTTTCATTGGATAGTGGAAATTTCGTAGTATGTGTGGTACTATTTTCATGATTTTATATCAATTATTTTTTGTGGGGAACGCTATACAAGTGAGATCTATTGGAAAGGCCAAAAATCAGCAAGTTGTGTGGAAGTTACCATAGATTCCACTTGGCACATACAATTTTGATTAGACACATGGCATTGTAGAGAATAAATATCAGAGAACTACAAAAAATAATTTTTCATACCCATAAGGGTCGAAACTTTGGCAATACAGCAAAAGAAAGATTGTCTAGCAGAACCACCTCAAAATCAAGGTTCAAAAGTGATACTTGGCCAACATGCCACCCAAAAAGGGAGCTTATACACCAAGTAAGCCTCCAGACAGTCCTACTTGGACTCTTGATGAAGGTGAAGAAATGTGTAGGGACATAAATGAATTACAAAAGAAGACAGTGAAAAAAGATGAACTACAAGGGATGATGGATTCAACTGAAGCTAAATTGGAGACAATAATGGATACTAATATGGATGGCTTAAAAAGGGAGATCATGTAAGGATTGAAAAAATTCCTAATAGAGAGGACACATGAAAGTGAAAATGTATCCCATGAAATTCATGATGAGGACACAAGGAAGATGAATCAAGAATGGAGAAAGTCTGACTTTGGGTTGAAGACAAACCATGTTCCTAAGATCGATATGAGGAAGTTTGATGGCAAGGACCCAATCACATGGATACTTTAGATGGAGCAATTCTTTGATCTACATAGTGTGCCACATACACAAAAGGTTTGAATTTCTTCTTTATATTTAGAACCCAATCAATTTGTATGGTATCGATGGCTTTGTTCTCGCATATCACTCATCACTTGGACAATTTTCACGGAAGAAATGATAGCACACTATGAGGATACAAGGAGAAATACCTTCTTTAGCCAATTGATAAATCTCAAGAAAAAGGTTTCAGTTACAGAGCACATTTAAAACTTCCAAAGATTGAATATAAAGGTAAGAGATATTCCATCTGAGCACTTGATTGATGTATTCATAGGAACTTTAAAGGATAACATTCAACATGGGGTTTGCCTTTGAGAACCCAAATCATTGGAGAATGCATTTAGGGTGGTAAGAAATCTTGAAAGTAAAAATATGGCTATGTCTACTAGAAGGACCAATCCTAACATCTATATAGAGAATAATGATCCTTCTTCTAAAACACCTCAACCTACAAGGTTGACACCTCAACAATTGGAGGAAAGAAAAGAAAAGGGTTTATGCTTTAATTTTGACAGAAAGTACAGTAAGGGACATAAGTGTGGTGAGAAGAAATTATTCTACATATATTGTGAAGAGAAAGAAGAACAAGAACAAGAAAAAGAACCATCTCAAGATGAAAACATAGAAGCAATTGTGTTTGAAGAGTTGACTCCCACAATATCGTGTAATGAATTGGTTGGAATTATCACTCCTCAAACCCTCAAGATCGAAGGATATATCAAAAAGAAAAATGAAATAGTCCTAATTGATTTTGGTAGTACTCATAATTTCATTCACTATAAATTATCCAAAGCTCTCAATTGCTTTGTATATCCAGCTCCAAAGTTTCAAGTAATGATTGTAGATGGAGGAACAATCAATTGCTCAGGAAAATGCAATAAGATCAATATTACTATGGGGGAATATGTAATGAATATTCCAATGATTTCTATACCCATGGGTGGTGAGGATGTCGTACTAGGAATCCAATGGTTACAATCATTAGGAACAGTGGCTTTTAATTTTCAAGAACTTTTCATGAAATTTTCATTGGAAGGAAAAGAAATTGAGTTAAGAGGTATCACAAGGAAACCCCATAAAGTGATAATCTCTAATGGAATAACAAAATTATTGAAAAAGGGGCATCAAGGTGTTATTGCACAACTATGCTCACTATATGTTCAAACATCTAAGCCATCTATTCCTCTAGATCTCCAAGGGATCATTGATAAGAATTCCAAAGTATTTGAAGATATTCCCAAAGGTATTCCACCCACTCAAAATCATGATCATGATATTCACCTAATTCTTGGGAGTGTTCCCCCTAACATCATGTCATACAGATACCCGTATTCCCAAGAGAGTGAAATTCAGCGCATGGTTGAAGAAATGTTAGAGGCTGGCATTATTGGACCTAGCCAAAGTTCTTACTCTGCACTGGTGGTAATGGTATTCAAGAAAGATGGCTCATGGAATATGTGTCCAAATTATTGAGATCTCAACAAGATCACTATTAAATATAAGTTTCCCATTCCCATCATTGATGAATTGTTAGATGAACTACATGGAGAAATCTATTTCACAAAGTTAGTTCTTCATTCAGGGTATCATCAGATTAGAATGAAGGAAGAAGACATCCCAAAAACAACATTCCAAACTCATGAAGGCCATTATGAATTTTTGGTCATGCCTTTTTCCCTTACAAATGCACCTTCCACATTCCAAGGGTTGATGAATTCCATTTTCAATCCCTTCCTTCGAAAATTTGTGTTAGTATTTTTTTATGATATACTAATCTATAGCAAGTCTTGGGAGGATCATGTGTGACATGTTGACAAGGTGCTACAACTACTGAAGGAGAAACAACTACTAAAGGAGAAACAACTATATGCCAAACCATCCAAATTTTTCTTTGGGGTGAAGGAGGTAGAGTATTTGGGTCATATTGTATCTCATGAAGGTTTCAAGGTAGACCCTAACAAGATTAAGGCCATGACGAACTAGCCAATTCCCAAAACATTGAATAATCTTAGAGGATTTTTGGGTTTGAAAGGTTACTACCGTAAGTTTGTTCGACACTATGGAAGAATAGCAACACCTTTAATGACACTAACTAAGAAGGATGCATTTTCATGGATGTTAGGGTCCTAACCCGCACATAGGTAGAACAATATATTCAGATGTAATAAAGGTCAATATTAATAAGGCCTTGAAATAAAATAGAATAAGTCGAATGTAAGAAGACCTAATAGAAGCTTTCGCTTCTAGAAGGATATTCCTCTTGATGCTTCTTTTGATAGACATATTTAGTATAAATAGGAGTTGAGGGTATGAGAACCCTAGCTTGGATATTATTGTAATAGAGCTCTTCTCGACTGGAGGTTTCCCCCTCAAAGAGGTTCATGAACATTGCTCTCAAAATCAAAGTGCTATTTCTGTTGTTATTCTAATATCATTTCAGTGTTATTGTGGTGATTGCTCTGGTTAAATTGTTGTTATTCTTCCATTTCTATCACTTTATTTATGTTCTACATACTTTTTATATTTGGTATAGTACAAGTGGTATGAGAGCACTTTCCTCATCATAAATTGTGGATAAAAAAAAATTCAGGGTAGAGATGTATTTTAGCATATTTAAGCCTCAGAGATCTGTCGTTACATGCTTAAACATGTGGTTGACGGATTCATACACACAGGAAATACAAGTGGTACTTAAGCACACATCTGTTGGCCACCCTTGTAACCCCTGTTGATACTCCTTCGAGTGGTAGCGCATTAGACATCACCTATGTACAGATCGACCTAGATTACCTGAAGCCCTCTTTAGATAAACTAATCGGATGCTTGACTGCTATAGTGCCACCGAGAACAACACTCGGGAAGATACTCTCTAGTACCTGGGTAGTCGGGTAGTAAAGATAAGGGCACAGTCTAACTTCCTTAGTTAGTGACCTGAGATATTAGGCTGAGTACTATTTTTGGACCCCACTTGTATATCAAAGAGCTATAGCATAGGGAAAACCCTTGTCTATAGAACCATTGAATACCTAACCCTCGGGGACAAAAACATAAACAATTTAAAATAGACAAGATCTATTGTCATGCAACTTTGTTTGGGTTGCTAAAGCACTACACATTTCCTCCTAATTAATCATTTGGGAATTTCATCACTGCAGTATTCTTCAGACTGGAGTATAATTCTGCAGGTGTAAAAAAAAAAAAATCTGAAAAGTTTTTCACCATTATTTGAGACCTATTCCATTGGATTCATCTCTTCTCCCTTATCACATTCATACATATCATTTCTCGGAAAAAAATTTGACCCCACCCACCCCCTTTCGGTTCCCTCATCCTCATGGACCATACCCGTAGCCAAGACTTGGAATCTCGCTTCAATACCTTGCAATCTAGTCTCATCGAGACCCAACAAGAAGTGAAACAACTCAATGCTAATCTTGTCGCCATCAATACAACCATGCAGTCCTCAATGGAGGAAATAAAACAAGACTTGACCATCCAGCTTGAATCGGTCTTTTCGAGACTCTTCACCAAGATACATATCCCTACAGATAAAGCTTCCTCTGACTCACCTCCACATACTGAAGCTTAACATTCCTCTCATTCCCATAAATTTCAACACCATCACTTTCAACATGACCTACACCTTCTACGGGTGGATGTGACCAAATTTGATGGTTCGTACCCCACTGGTTGGGTAACCCAAATGGAACATTATTTCTCTTTATACGGCATTACACATGACTTGGCCAAACTTCGGTATGGTGTTCTCCATCTAAATCAAGAACATTGGTAATGGTGGCAATGGAGAAAAGCTTCCTGTCAAGGGTATATTACTTGGACACACTTTGGGGCAGAAATTTATGAATGCTTTGACACTGACACCAACCATTTGGGCCATTTGACAAAGTTGAAACAATTAGGAATAGTGGAAGACTTTATAGCTGCCTTTGAGCGCCTGGCTTTTTGGACAGAGGGCATGTTTGATGCCTTTTTCCAAGAGTGTTTTATCAGTGGCCTCAAGGATGATATTCGAGACCATTTCCTTATGGCTCAGCCTCAGAGTTGGGTGGATGATACTAAAAGAGATAAATAAGAACAATAGGTTGTATCTTCTCAAAAATGAAAACCCTCCTTTATCCCTCGCACTAAACCAGTAAATCCCACTACTCCCTCCGCTCCACTAAAGATCCAAAAATTGACCAAAGCTTAAATGGTTGAACACCAACTCAAAGGCCTTTTTTATAATTGTGATGAAAAATATTTCCCAGGCCACAAGTGTAATGAACAAAATCTTTTTATGGCCATCTCCAAGGATATTTCGGAAGAGGATGTTGAAACTCCACGTGTGTCCGAGTCACCTGAAACCCTTGACATAACCCCTCTCTCAGACCCTCCCAAAGTAGAATCGTTCATTTCCCTCAATGCTCTCACTGGCTTCTCTGCTCCCCAAACCCTCAAGCTAATCGGTTACATCAAGCATCGGAAGGTCATCATTCTGGTTGATAGTGGAAGCACCCATAATTTTATTCATCGCCACATTGCCCAAGAAACTCATTGCTACATCCATGCCTTCAATAATTTCCAAATCATGATTGTCAATGATGGCTCCATGAAATGTGGAGGGCGTTGTGAAAATGTGTGTCTCCAAATTGGCGACTACCACCTAAAATCTCATATGTTTTCTATCGACATGGGTGGTTGTGACATTGTGTTGGGTACAGACTGGCTAAGGACTTTGGGTCCCATTCTCATGGATTTTAAGGAATTAACCATACAATTCAACCAAGAGGGCCACCAATATAAGTTCCAAGGCATCATCATTGGTTCACTTGAGATCATTAGTTCCCATCGCATGGAAAATCTGCTCAAAAAAGGTCATTCTGGTGTTATTTCCCAACTCCATGCCATACAAGCAACAAAGACACCCTCGGTGCCACAAGACCTCTAAGCCATCATTTCTAAACATCAATTGGTCTTTTCCACTCCCCAGAGACTCCCTCCTTCCTGTGGTGTTCATGATCATTCCACTCCACTTATACCTAGAAGCCTTCCTCCCAATATCCGTCTGTATCATCACCCATTTTCCAAAAAAAATGAAATTGAGAAAATGGTCCAGGAACTCCTTAATGCAGGCGTTATCCACCCTATTACGAGCCCCTACTTTTCTCATGTGGTCATGGTCCTGAAGAAAGAAGGTTCTTGGAGAATGTGTCCTAACTTCCATGTCCTCAACAAAGTTACCATTAAAGAAAAATTTCTCGTTCCTGTCATTGATGACCTCTTGGATGAATTGAGTGGCTCCCAATTCTTTACTAAACTAGATGCTCGTTCGGGCTACCACCAGATACATATGAAAGAGACAGACATTCCCAAGACTAGCTTTATAACTAATGAGGGCCACTATGAGTTTTTGGTCATGCCCTTTGGCTTGTGTAATTCCCCCTCCACCTTCCAAAGCCTCATGAATCATGTCTTCCGTCATTTTCTCCATCATTTTTTCTTAGTTTTCTTTGATGATATCCTCATCTATAGAAAAACATGGACAAACCATCTTGCTCATGTGGATCGAGTTCTCCATCTACTCCCTCAGCACTAACTCTTCCTAAAACAGTGTAAATGTGCTTTTGTCACCTCAGAAGTAGAGTACTTGGGTCATCTGGTTGGAAAGGACGACGTCAGGGTGGATACAAAAAATATTGAATCTATGCAAGACTGGCCTCACCCAAAGAATCTCAAAATCTTGCGTGGATTTCTGGGCTTAACGGGTCATTATTGCAAGTTTTTTAAGAATTATGGAAAGATTGCAACACCTCTCACTTCTCTCCTAAAAAAGAACTCTTTAACTTGGACTCCAACTACTGCTCAATCTTTTCAAACCTTTAATATGGCCATGTACACCACTCCAGTCCTAGCCATTCCTGATTTCACAAAGACCTTTTTCTTGGAATGTGATTCTTCAGGGAAAGGAATTGGTGATGTCCTTATGTAAGAGGGTTGGCCTTTGGCCTTTACCAGCAAGCAACTATCTAAAGGAAATATGGGAAAATCAATCTATGAAAAGGAAATCTTGGCTATTCTGCATGTCGTTGATCTGTGGCACCCTTATCTATTGGGGAAACACTTCCAAATTAAGACAGACCATCAAAGCCTCAAGTATTTTCTAGACCAACACATTTCCTCCCCTTAGTAATGAAAATGGGTGACTAAGCTCTTTGGATATGATTATGAGATCATGTACAAGAAAGGAAAATACAGTGTGGTTGTGGATGCACTTTCCCAAAAATATGAAGATGAAGGATTCCATTTTTCTCTTTCCTTCATTGTACCAGATTGGCTCCAAGTCGTTCGCTAGGAATGGCTACAACATCCCAAACGTTCGTACAAAGGCCATTTAGTAAACAATCAAAGCTTAAATCCATGGTACTTTCTGAGCTTCATGCTATACCCACAACGAGGCACTCTGGGTTCACCAAAACCTATGACAGGGTCAATCGTTCTTTTTCCCAGGATGGTATGAAATAGGACATTCACAATTTTTTCTCTAAATGTGATGTGTGTCAACGCAACAGGGGAGAAACAGTCAAATCTCTAGGCACACTACAACTGCTTTCGATTCCACCTACTATTTGGAGGGATATTTCTATGGATTTTATTACAAGCTTACCCAAATCAGGAAATAAATCGTTCATCATGGTGGTTGTTGATCACCTTTCCAAGTATGCTCATTTCTGCACTCTTCAACACTCGTTTACAACATCCACGGTGGCTCAACTTTTCATGGATCGAGTCTTCAAGCTTCATGGCATACCACACTCTATTGTTTATGATCGCGACCCAACTTTCACAAGAAATTTTTGGCAAGAACTATTCAAGCTATAAGGCACCCAATCGCACCTCAGCACAACTTATCATCCCCATACTGATGGTCAAACGAAAGTTGTCAACAAGTGTTTGGAAACATATTTGAGGTGTTTTTCCTTGGAAAAGAAAAATCAATGAGCTCAATGGTTACCCCTAGTTGAATGATGGTACAACACTTCATACCATACAACTACATGCATGACTCTTTTTGAAGAGGTATATGGACAGAAGCCACCTCCAATTCTCTCATACTTACCTGGTGTCTCAAAGGTCCAAGAAGTTGACCAAACAATTACAGTTCGAGAGTCTATTCTTCGTACCCTCAAAGAGAATTTGGTCATGGCACAAAATTGCATGAAGGAACAAGAAGATCAAGGTCACTCTGAATGTCAATTTGCAGAAGGGGATCATCTGTTTCTTCGACTGCAACCTTATAGGAAAAATTCCCTCAAGGTTAAGCATTGTCAGAAGCTAGCGCCCAAATTTTATGGTCCTTATACTATTCTCAAGTGTCTGGGACAGGTGGCCTATTAGTTATCTTTTCCCAGTCATTCGAAGCTACATTATCTTTTTCATGTTTCAGTCTTAAAGAAGGTGATTGAAACTAAGTGTCAAATTCAAACCAACCTTCTCGAGTTAGCTGAAGAAGGATCCATTTGGCTACAGCCACAAGCAATTTTGGACCAGCGTGAGCGTCGCCTGCATCAGAGAACCAACAAGGAAGTGTTAGTCCAATGGAAAGATACAACTCAATCAGATGCCACTTGGGAACCAACTACCATTCTACAACAATTTCCACATCTCAAGCCTTGAGGACAAGGCTATTTTTTAAGGGATGGACATGTTAAGGTCCTAACCCGTACATAGGTAGAGAAATATATTGGGATGTAATAAAGGTCAATATTAATAAGGCCTTGCAATAAAATAGAATATGTCGAATGTAAGAAGACCTAATAGAAGCTTCTGCTTCTAGAAGGAT
The DNA here is from genome assembly GCA_009831015.1 of Picea engelmannii. Taxonomy (NCBI): domain Eukaryota; kingdom Viridiplantae; phylum Streptophyta; class Pinopsida; order Pinales; family Pinaceae; genus Picea; species Picea engelmannii. The sequence continues at coordinate 438,114 of ML778566.1, read as the reverse complement.
CTTCCTCTAGATGCTTCTTTTGATAGACATATTTAGTATAAATAGGAGTCGAGGGTATGAGAACCCTAGCTTGGATATTATTGTAATAGAGCTCTACTCGATTGGAGGTTTCCTCCTCGAAGAGGCCCATGAACATTCCTCTCATAATCAAATTGATTTTATGTTGTTATTCTGATATCATTTCAATGTTATTGTGGTGATTGTTCTGGTTATATTGTTGTTATTCTTCCATTTCTATCACTTTATTTCTGTTTTTCATACTTTTTATATCTGGTATATTACAATGGACTCCAGAGGCAACTAAATATTTTGAACAAATTAAAGAGGTATTGTGAAAAGCTCCTATCTTGACCTTTCCAGACTTCACAAAAACCTTTATTGTGGAATGTGATGCCTCGGAAAATGGAATTGGTGTTGTCCTAATGCAAGAAGGAAAGCCCCTAGCTTTTGAAAGTCATCCAATCAAGGGAAAGGACTTACACAAACCCATTTATGAGAAGGAAATGATGGCAATACTACATGCATTGAAGAAATGGCTTTCTTACCTAATAGGTACGCACTTCAAGGTCAAAACAAATCAAGATAGTCTTAAATACTTCTTGGAACAAATATTATCTTCAGAAGAACAACAAAAATGGGTGACCAAGATATTGGGTTATGATTTTGAAATCATCTATAAAAAAAGGGAAGAAAAATGTTGTGGCAAATGCACTCTCAAGAAAGGATGAATATGTTGATGCCTTTCTCTGTGCTATCTCGATCATCCAACCTGATTGGATAATAGAAGAAAGGGATGAATGGAAGAATGATGAAAAAGTGTGGACTCTCATTCAAAGGTTGCAACAGGATTCCAGTGCATCATATAAATTTACATGGAAAAATGATTCACTATGGTACAAAGATTGCTTATATTTATGTAAGAAATCCCAACTCAAACAAAAGGTACTATTGGAATTGCACACCTCTCTAGTAGGAGGGCACTCAGGACTTTTGAAAACCTACCATAGGGTCAAGAAGGAATTTTTTTGGGATGGCCTTAAAACTGATGCTCAAATTTTTGTCCCATAATGTTTGGTTTTCCAACAAAATAAGGTGGAAAAAATTAAGACCCCGGGTCTTTTACAACCATTAGCCATCCCAAGTCAGCGTTGGGAGGAGGTTTCCATGGATTTCATAACAGGGTTACCAAAGTCTGAAGGAACAAGTGTCATCATGGTGATTGTTGATAGACTCACCAAGTACACACACTTTTATGCACCCTCTCATCCCTTCAAAGCCAGTAAAATTTCCACCGCATTCATGGAGACAGTTCAAAATCTACATGGAATCCCAAAGGTTATTGTAAGTGATAGAGATATCATCTTCACTGGACATTTTTGGACAGGATTATTTTCTTGTTTGGGTACTCAATTGGCTCATAGATCATCCTATCCTCCTCAATCTGATGGGCAAACCAAGACAGTGAACAAATGTCTGTAAGGCTACCTTCGTTGCTTTGTCTTTGATAAACAAACACAATGGTTCAAATTGTTACCCTTGGCAGAATGGTGGTATAACACTTCCTTTCATACTGCAACAAAAATGACACCATTTATGGAACTCTATGGATATCACCCTCCTTCCATCACTTCTTCTCTAAAAGAAAAATCTAAGGTTCAAGAAGTGGAATATCACATTGAGCATCAACAACAAGTTCTCCAAATATTAAAGGACAACCTGACCATGGTACGGAATTGCATGAAACAACAAGCAGATAAACATCGTAGTGAAATAAGTTTTGAAGTAGGGGATTGGGTGTTTTTAATACTACAACCATACAAACAGATGTCCCTCAAGCAAGCCAAGAAGGATAATGAATTATCACCAAAGTACTATGGCCCTTATAAGGTGTTGCAAAAGATTGGTACTATGGCATACAAATTGGAGTTGCATGCATCTTCACAAGTACACCTAGTTTTCCATGTTTCATGCTTAAAGAAGGTTATAGGTGAAAATATCTCGGTTCAAACTATATTGCCATAACTTGATGAAGAAGGAAAAATCATATTGGATCCTGAAGCCATCACTGACACAAGAATTCTCTAGCTGAGGAATAGATCCATTTCAGAGTATCTCGTTAAATGGAAGAAACTACCAACTGAAGATTCCACTTGGGAATATGAGTCTTTTATACAGAAGCATCCATAGTTACTCAAGTGTTGCAGACAACACTTGTCTCAAGGGGATGGGAATGTTAAGCCCTAAATAGTGGCTCATTACCCCTTAATTGGGGCATATTACATTAGTAATGTTATTTTATTTATGTCGTCTTTAGTCCATTAGTTGTAATTGTACCTCCTAGTCTCCTATATATAACAAGGAGACATTTTCATTTGGAATCATCTTTTACTTTAACATTTATGTGCTGTATAAGGAGGTTTTACCTTTTTAGAGGCTTATTATCTAAAATTATCTCTTTTTCAAGGCGTTGAGTACTTAGTCCAAGGTTTTTCTATGCTATATTGATATTTGGTTCTTAACATGTCCTCAGTGCATAACACCATGCCAAAATAAATATACAAATTTACAATGCAATACTTAGAAAATAAAAAAACTACAATTTCACAACTCCAACAATAGTTCCAACCAAAATCTCCTATTCCTCTCAACCCGTTGACCCAAGGAATTCACCCCCTTCACCATTCATGGTCCATCGGGATGTACCATTCACTTATCAAGGCCTCCAACATAGGTTGGTTAGGAATCTGAGATGTGGTTTTGGAACTCTAGTTGCTCAAAATGAAGTCTCGCATTATTATATTCTATTTTCTTCAAAATTGGCAAAAAACAATTATGGGTATTCCTCCTGCATAGTTTCTTCATGCTCCCATTTTTTGATCTTCGGGATTGTAGCAGTTCCATTGAACCTTTACCATTGTTATGGATTTTTTCCTACGTACTTTGACTTTCCGATCAAAGATGCATATTGGTTCCACCCGAAAATCCCCTTCTTGTTCCACCTAGATCACAGTCTGATCAATTATGTGGTTAGGGTCAAGCACATATTTATTTAATAATGATACATGAAATACATTATGCACTCTCATGGATGAAAAAATTCTAGAATGTATGTAGTTGGCCCTATCTTCTTTAATATTTGAAAAAATCCACAATATCATACTGCCAACTATGGGTAGTTACCCATTCTTAGAGAACTTCTCTTCACTTTCACTTTTAGAAATATAGGTTCACCCACTTTAAAATCTCTGAAAAATTTGTTCTTGTCTACATAAGTTTTCTACCTGTCCCAGGAAGCCTTTGAATTCTACCTGATCTTTGACATTTTCTCTTCCATTTCCTTCAATAAATATGGCCCAACAACAACTCTATATGTTGTTTTATCCCAATTCACTGGGGTGTTACACTTTCTACCATATAATGATTCAAATAGGATCATTTTTAATGAGGTTTGATACCCATTATTGTAAGAAAATCCCACTAAGTGCATATAATCCTCCCACTTTGATGGTTGGTCCACCACATACATTATGAACATGTCTTCAATTATTCTATTGGTCCTTTTTGTTTTCCCATCTGATTTTGGGTGATATGTTGTATTGAAATTTAGATTTGTCTCAAATCCTTTGACCAAAACTTTCCAATAATTGTATGTAATCTTGAGATCCTTGTCTGAAACAATTTCCTTAGTCACTCCTTGTAGCCTGACAACTTATTTCAAGTAGATCTCTGCAATATTTTTTTCTTGTGTGTAGTCTTTATTGGAATAAAATGTTCGACCTTAGTTAATTTATCCACAACTACCATTATGGAATCATTTTTCTTCACAATTATGGTAAATTTTGTAATAAAATATAGTGTGACTACCTACCATTTCCATTTCGAAATGGGTAATGGTTGTAATAGCCCAACTAGATTTCTATGTTCTATCTTCACTTTCTAGAACTCTAAACACGGGTCTATATAATTAACCACTTCTTTCTTCATTCCTGGCCAAAAGTATTGGCTCCTCACAACTACAATTGACTTCGAATATCTTCGGTCCCCAACATATGGCACATTGTGCATTTCCCTCATCACTCTATTTTTCAACTCTCTAGAATTTGGCACATATACCTTGCCTCTATACATGAGAATCTCATTTTCCTATATCTCATAATATTTAAATTTCTAATGAACATTTCCTTGTTGTATTGTATCTTTTATTTCCAAGTAGTGTTGATCTGAATTTGTTGCTACAATAATTTTATCTTTTAGATCAGTCATGTACATGCTAATGGATGCAATATGCATCTCATTCAATCTCCTACTGAGTTCATAAACTACTTGATTCTATTTTCCCTTGATGTGTTTAATTTCAAAGTCATATTCACTAAGGAATTCAAGCTATTGTAGTTTTTCTTGTATTTAATGTGGGTTGTCTACACAAATGTTTTAGACTAGTGGTATGTACTTAGCTCAAATTTCCTCCCCATGAGGTAATTTCTCCACATTTTTAGTGCATGAATAATGGTTGTTAATTATAGATGATGGATATCATAATTCCTCTCACACTCCATTAATTTTATGTATTCATAGCATACCACATAATCATTTTGCCTAAGTATTCCATCGATCCCTTATTGCATGCATCCATGCACACAAAAAAATCTTTTTCTGAATCCACAATCTTCAATATTGGTGCATTGGTCAATATATATTTTAGTTGCTGAAATATTTCTTCACATTTGGGAATCCATTCGAATTTCATTCCCTTATTTTGCAAAGAAGTTATTAGGCTTGCAATATTTGCGAATCGTTTTGTGAATCTTTGGTAATAACTGACAAGACCCATGAATGATCTGACCTCTATGCCATTTCTTAGTTCCAAGAATCCTCTAATGGCCTCTATCTTCTCAGGATCAATTTCTATTCCATCTATTGAAATAATAGGCCCTAAATAGTGAAAATTCTTTTGATAAAATATGCACTTACTTACTTTTACATACAATCTGTGCTCTCTTAAAAATTTCAGCATCATTCTTAAATGTTTCTCATGTTCCTCTTATAACTTAGAGTATATGAGTATATCACCCAAGAAAATAATCAAAACATTTTATAGGTATTCTCTGAGAATTCCTTTCATTAGGAACATGAAAACAACTGGGGAATTTCATAGCCCAAAAGGAACTACCATGAATTCATAATGCCCATATCTTGTCCTAAATGCTATTTTGTTGATATATTATTTCTTTTATAATTTTTCACTTGCTGATAACCCGCTCTTAATTCAATATTGGAAAATATTATTACACCTTTCAACTGATCAAATAGATCATCAATACTTGACAAAGGAAATTTTTTCTTTATGGTGACCTTATTTAGCTTCCTGAAATCAACACATAGCCTCAAGGTTCCATCTTTCTTATTCACAAAAACAATAGGGGCACCCCAAGGTGACAAATTTGGTCATATATACCCCTTCCTTAACCATTATTCAAGATGCATATGAAACTCTTTCAATTTTGGTGTGTCCATTTTGTATGGTGCCTTGGACATCGGGGTAGCTCCTAGCACCAAATCAATAGAGAAGTCAATTTCTCTCTTTGGTGGAAATCCTAGAATTTCCCAAAAAACATCAAAATCCTTCAAGAATGGATGGTCTTCAATATTTTCCATTATATATTTGGTTGTCTCTTCCATATGGGCTGCAAAAAATTGACATCCTTTCCTAAAACTCTTTTTCAAATACATATTTGAAATTTCTCTACACTACAAGGAGAACACCTTCTTGCGTAGGTTTTTATGGAACCTCTCCAACCAATTTATCACTTAGTTGTTTATAGCGAACGTGGGCGGCTAGAGGTTTTTACAAAGGTATTTTTCTCGGTGTTCCTTTAAGGTATGTATGCATTTGTGAACTCATGAAAAATAAAGCATCGGTGCATCCATGTTCGAGTAGCACCACCATACTTTATAATAAAATTATATGCACTAAATAAATCACACTGGTGTTGTTGAATATTATGCACTAGTTTGCATAACACTCGTCAGACACATTATTGTAGGGTAAATAAATAAATAAATTACCAAAATGATTTTGATTTTTACAATGCATCCCATGCTTCAAAACTATGAAGAAAGCACTAGTTCTAACCTTTCTTTCTAATATTCCATGTTTCTGGTGCTCTACACCGACTTGGACAGCTCCGTTGGTGGATTCCACTCATTTCCAAAATTTTGAAATTACCATGAATTTTCATTTCCTGTCAATGGTGCAACCATGCCTCCTCGGGATAGAAGAGACCTGGTAAATTATTTATTACCTTCCTATCTGCATTTTTATCTAATCAAAATTATAATTTATCTTGAATTTTGGCATTTTTTTCAATTTCACATAGTGCGCCTAAACGGTTCGGCTCACCCGAAAGTGCTGCATACTGTGTTAAATTCATAGTGAGAAATGCTTCCAATGCATCTCATATATGTATGTACCGATGCCATTCAAGCAAGTACATCGTGATAAATTATTAAAAACAAAGAAATGTTTCCTTCAGAACACCCAAAAAATGGTGGACAATGAGCTTCTACCCACACTAGAACATTTCACTTCATTAACCGCACCACTAGTTCAACGATATATAAAATTCAACCTAGTGGTGGACCCAGTTTAACCAATCACACGAGGTAATACCAAAAAAATAACTCACCAACTTGTCAATTGATCCGGATTTATTTAGGAACACAATGAAATACAAAAATATACATAAACGCAGAGATGCAACGGAAATAAGACTTCATTTCATTAATAACAAATTACTGAAATATGCTTATAGACAGAATGGAAATAAACTAGCTAGGGCGTTGGTAGCTTATGAGAAGAGATGTGGCAGCTACCGGCCTCTAAAATGTGTTACCATGAGGCTCGAATGCCTATTATTATTGAGAAACAATGGAAAACCCTAAACATCCAAAGACCTAATCCTAGGAGATGAAACACCAAGACTATGGGCCATGTTTGGGTAAGTTGGTACATCAACTTCCTAGGGACATAACTTTGGCATACAATCTTTGTTTGACGTGTTCCATACCTTGTTAGAAATATCTATCCGAGGACTACAAATTTTGAGTGAGAAACATGGATCTATGATCCATGTTGCTCCCCGTTTTCCTAAAAAAACATCGTTTAAGGCCTCAAAACGGCTCCGGAAGTTCACGACCCAAAAAACGACTAAAAATAGTAAACTATGCAGAAACTGAAAAACTGAAAGAAGAAATGGTGGGGGTCCAAGTGGAATAGGTGGGCGGCCACCAATATCGACCTGGATCATTCCTCCCCCATTAGGAAGCAATGGTCCCCATTGCACTGAGTTCCTCCATGAGATGAGGAAACTTCTGCTTAACTTGGTCCCTAGTCAGCCACTTGCCTTGGTGAAGGAGTTGGCCTGCTTTGACAACTCTATATAGTGGTATCCTTTGTTGTTGGGTGTGCTTTATATGTGTATCCATGATCTGATCAGTTTTGTCTTGTTCCATGCAGTCTAGATTTAACTCTGTTGGTGTGAGTTGTTCTGCCATGTCGGATGTGTCTAGTAGAGGTGGAAAGTAGGGTCGAAGGTAGTCCACATTGAACACTGGGTGTAGACCAAGGAATGGTGGAATGTTGAGATCAAATTCATTGTCCCCTACAGCCTTGGTGAGGGTGTATGGCCCATATCGAAGTGGGCAAAGCTTGCGATGGGGTCCAACAAGGCACTCCTTTTGCAAATGAAACCACACTTTGTCGCCCACCTGGAAGTTGTGTGGAACCCGATGTTGATCATGTCGCTACTTGTACTTAGCATTGGCTCTATCCAAGATGTCATCAACATATTGGAGGATGTGTTGAATGTGCTCAATGAATCTATTTTCCTTGTCAGCCTCAGACTGGACATGAGATAAATCTTCCTGAGTAGCCACAAATGGCATGGCTATGTCAATCGAACATAGTGGCTAGAATCCCAAGCCCACTTGAAAGGGGTTGTGGTTGGTTGAGCTATGGAGAGATTCGTTGTATCTGTTTTGTACATAGGGGAGGCTCTCATCCCATGTGCATGGATGCTTTGAATTGTACATGCATAGAATGTGTACGATCATCTGGTAGACAACCTCTATCTAGCCATCAATTTGCTAATGGAAAGTTGTGGACTTGGTGAGTTTGGTGTCCAGCATCGACCAGAGGATGGACCAAAATGTACTGAGAAACCTATTGTCCTGATCTGAGATGATAGACTGTGGGATCCCAAAGTGTACCCACACTCGTTCAAAGAAGATTTTAGCAGTGGCTCCTGTTGTGATATTCTTCTTGCAAGCCATGATAATGGACATCTTTGAGAATCGATCGACGACCACAAAAACATAGTCATTGCCATGCTTAGTAGAAGGAAGTCCCAACATTTAATCTATAGAGATGGATTCACAAGTTCGACTAGGGGTAGGAAGCGGAGTATAGAGGCCTTATTTCTTGATGGTCGATTTGGCAATGGAACAAGAAGTGCAGGACTTGATGTACTTCTTGACATCCTATCGAAGGTTCGGCCAATATAAATACTTTTGCAGTACTGCCACGGTTTTATCAACCCTGAAATGCCCAGTGTCCCGACTATAGTGCACCTCCCAAATCATCTTGGCACGCTCACTTGAAGGAACAGAAAGGTGTCCTAGGTGACAAAGAAGGGAATCCTAGAGGTGAAAATTAGGAACTTGCTTACCCTCCAAGAGTGTTTTGTATGTGGACGAATTCTAGATCACTTGTGTAGAGAAGCGGCCAATCGAAAGTCTCCTTCCCACAAGAGTTGAGCACAGTGGTTAGTGCCACGATGGGTGGTTGACTAAGGCAGTTTGCAACATTATTGTTGCTTCCTTTCTTGTACTTAATGTTCAAGTGAAACTGTTGCAGGTATGTGGACCACTTCTGATGGTGATCATTCTGCAACTTCCCTTGTGTCTGTATGAACTGCAAGGGTCAGTGGTCTATGTGGATGACTGTTTCCTTTCCCAAAATGTAATTTTTCCATTTCCGACAAGCCTACACAATGGAATACATTTCTTTTTCATATGTGGGATACTTATGGACTGTGTCGGAAAGTGTTTCACTATGATATACCACTGGATGCCCATGTTGATTAAGGACTACCCCAATATCATAGTCGTAGGCATCTGTCTTGATCTCAAATGGTTGTTGCAATTCAGGTAATGTGAGCACTGGTGCAGAGCAGAGGTGATGCTTCAACTCCCCGAACGCCTTCTGTTGAGATTTGGACCAAAATAATTTTTCTTTAGCTCCTCCCTTGGTGACTTGATTCAAGGGCCAACTGATATGAGAGAATCCCAACACAAACCTGTGGTAGAAATTGGCAAGACCTAAAAATTTGTAGAGCTCTATTAGGGTGGTTGCGGCTGGCCAATCCTAAATAAATTGGATCTTTGTTGGATCCACATGCACCCCCTGCTCATCAATAATGTATCCCAGATACTAAACTTGGGTCATGCCAAAAGTGCATTTCTCCAAATTGGCACACAACTTATGTTGCCACAGTGTTTGGAGGACCTGTTGGATGTGGTGGAGGTGCACTTCCCAAGTCTGGATGAAGATCAGAATGTCATCCAAGTACACCACTACAAATGAGTTAGTGAATGGCCATAGGATTTCGTCCATTAGTCTCATGAAGGTTGCAGGGGAATTCGTCAACCCGAATGGCATGACCAACCATTCAAAAAGGCCCTCCTTATATTTGAGGGAAATCTTCCACACATCAGAGGGTTCAATTGGTACCTGGTGATACCTCGACTTCAAGTCGATATTGCTGAAATATTTCACCCCCTTGAGTTGGTCTAGAAGGTCATCAATCTGTGGGATCGAGTACCTATTCCAGATAGTGATCATGTTCAGTGCCTGATAGTCAATACAGAGTCTTCAAGTCCCATCCTTCTTCTACACCAACATGATCGGGATCCCACAGGGTGATGAACTCGGACAGATGTGACCTTGCTGCAATAGCTCCTAAATATGCCTCTTGATTTTGTCATTCTCCATAATAGAGTGCCGATAGATGGGTCCATTGGGAAGCGGTGCACCTAGGGTCAAATTGATGGGGTTATTGACCTGGTAGTGTAGAGGCACCCCTGCAGAGGAGGTGAAGATGTCCTCATACTCCTCCATGACCTTATCCATTTGTTGTTTTTGTGCAGTGGGGCCCTGTCTGGAGGTCATAGCCACAGTCTTCCTCTTTCCCTGAGGGTGGATCATTAGGAAAACAAATTTCCTGGTTTTGGAAATGATCTTACTGTATTGTTTTGAAGTAACCAAAGAGATGGTGGTAGGCAGTGCTATCTCCAATATCCTATACATCTTATTTCCCAAGGTGATAATAAAAGCACGAGGCCTGGACTCATACACAACATGTCTTTTCCACAAGTATGGTTGGCCTAATAATACATCAGAAACATCAAGAGGAGCAATGTCACATAATACCTCATCCGTGAAGGGCTTGATGTTGTAGGGAAGGTGACATTGTTGGCTGACGCGGAGGTCTCGTCCTTGGTGCAATCACCGGATGGTGTATGGTTGTGGGTGTGTTGTGGTCGGAAAGCCCAATCGCTTCATGACCTCTATCGATATGAGGTTCTTCTGGCTCCCACTGTCGACAATGAACTGCAATGGGGAACCATTTACCCACATCTTGGAATGGAAGAGACACTCTGCCTCCTCTAGATCTTTTGGTTCCTCCTTCTGGATCTCCATGGTGGCAACTATGACGTTGGGCTCTGCATCAATAATTTTCTTCCCCCTATCATTCCCCTTTTCAGGTTCTGATTCATAGTTGGAGCATGCATCTGATTTAGAAGACTTCAACTCGGCTACCAGTGACTTCTTGACCCGACACTCACTTGTGTTGTGAGTGGAGCTCTTATGGAACTCACACCACTTCCTCGTGTCCTTTTTTGTTTTCGTGGTGTTGTTCTTTTCTTGTGGATTTGGCGGGTTGTCCTGAGATGCCCCGCCTTGGCTTGGTCCTTTGTTCTGTGGTTTGGGGGTACCTTTCCCTTGCTTCTGATTTGCAGACCCAAAGTCTCGCTTCTTCTGTTTGAACTTTTGCTCAATCTTGGTAGCATATTGGTATGCCACACCAAGAGAGGAGATGTCGAGGAACTCCATTTCCTCCTTAATGTATCTGTGCAAACAACTATGGTATTTTAACATAAAATGTTTCTATAAATCTTTGATACCCAACTTTGTGTGTAGGGTATGAAACAGATTCATCATATCATGCACATATTGGTCCCTTTGTTGCCGTAGTGTAGTCCATTGTATGTATTTTTCCTCATAGCTCCCCATGGGACAATATTGTTCCTTGATGGCATATTGGAAAGAATTCGAAGTGGATGTGGATGAGAACAAATAGGGTTCTCCCTCGCCTTGTTGCTCTGAGTAGGTTTACCACCAGTCCTTGACATGGGGGGCGGCTTTGAGGAGTGAAAAAATAATCCTTTCTCGGTCAGAAAAGTCATGAACCGAGAAATATCCTTCTAAGAAATTCAACCATCTATCTATGACATCTGCATCTATTTGGCCCTCAAATATGGGAATGTCAAAGTTTACTTGTACCTTAAAAGGAGTGGTGCCTCCAGAGTGGTTGTTGGATGTCGATGCACCACCAATGGGAATCCGTTGAAGAATCTAGGCAAATTTGTCCATCATCACGTTCCTTTGTTTCTCGAGGGCCTCCTCGAGCAACATTTTGATAGGATCTCTTGCTCCCTCATCTTTATTTTCTTCCCCCATTTGCGGTCGTCAGGGTTTGCGAGCATGATCTTGCTAAGGTTCAACCAGATTGAGCCCCAACTCCTTATACCCCGACCTCATTGGGGACATGCAAAGAAGGATCGAGAACAAGCAGACCGCTATGATACCACTAATCCTAATTTATGTAGGAACACAATGAAATACATAAATACACATAAACGCAGAGATGTTGTGGAAATAAGACTTCATTTATTTAATAACAAATGACTAAAATATACTTACAAATAGAATGGAAATAAAATAGCTAGGGTGTTGGTAACTTATCTCTAAGAAGAGATGTGGTGGCTATTTGCCTCTGAACTGTGTTACCATGAGGCTCGAAGGCCTATTATTATTGAGAAACAATGGAAAACCCTAAACATACAAAGACCTAACCCTAGGAGATGAAATGCCAAGACTATGGGCCCCATTTGGGTAAGTTGGTACATCAACTTCTCGGGGACGTAACTTTGGCATACAATCTTTGTTTGACATGTTCCATACCTTGTTAGAAATATCTATCTGAGGACTACAACTTTTGGGTGAGCAACATTTTCTTATGTTTTTGCCCAAAAAACGTCGTTTAAGGCCTCAAAATAGCTCCAAAAGTTCAGGACCCGAAAAACTGCTAAAAATAGTAAACTGTGCAGAAACTGAAAAACTGAAAAAAGCAATGGTGGGGGTCCAAGTGGAATAGGTGGGTGGCCACCAATATCCACCTAGATCATCAATGGTCAAATGCAAATTTCCATACTTTATAATAAAAATACACGCACTAAATAAATTGTACCAGTGTCATTTAACCTTATGCATCGGTGCACCTAACTGTCATTAGGCGCAACGAGGTAGGGTAAATACAAAATAATTACCAAAATGGTTTTCATTGTTACAGTGCATCTCATGCTTCCAAAATCTCAAGAAAGCGCATGTTCTCACCTTTCTTCCTAACATGCCTTGTTTCCAGTGCTCTACACTGACTTGGATAGCTCCATTGGTGGATTCCACACATTTCCAAAATTTGGAAATTACCATGAATTTTCATTTCCTCTCAACAATGAAACTATGCCTCCTCGAGACATAAGATACCAATTAAATTATTTATTACCTTCGTATTTTCATTTTTATCATATCAAAATTAGTATTTAGCTTGAAATTTGGCATTTTTTTCAATTTCATGTAGTGCACCTGAACAGTTTGACTCGCCTTGAAGCAATGAATACTTTGTTAAATTCACAGTGAGAACTACCACTGGTGCATCTCATATATGTATGCACTAGTTTTGTTTAAGAAAGTGCACCAAGATAAATTATTAAAAAGCAAAGTAGTGCATCCTCTATAACACCCTGAAATTGGTGTATAATGGGATTCTACTTGCACAAATACATTTCACTTCATTAACCTCACTAATATCTCAATGATATATAAAATTGAACCTAGTGGTGCACCAATTTTAACCAACCACACCAGGGCATACCCGAAAAATAATGCCCTGGCACGTCAATGTTCAAATGCACCACCATACTTTATAAAACAAATACCACATTGAATAAATCATACCAGTTCCATTGAACATTATGCACCGATACACTTCACTTAGCTAACGACACCACTAACATAAGAATTTATAAAATTCAACATAGTAGTGAAACCATTTTAATCCAACACACTGGTATTTTATATAGAAACGCATCAAGAAATATATTTCCCGAATTTTCATAGTAGGGCATCTTATTGGATAACTCATTCCCAATGCTCTATCCTTTACAATTCACTAAGGTAAAAAATGGCAGTGCTTCACTATCATGGTGGTATTGATGAGTTAATAGTAACACATTGCACCTCTTCAGTTGCGATATTTAAGTTTAGCTTAGTGATGCTTATCAATCTAACGAATGCACTGATTTCATAAAGACAACATCATCGATAGGAAGCGTGCTGGTGTTTTGGTAGACATGGTGCATGTGTTCTTTTGGATTAAAAAATGGCACCATGCATTTGCGCGCTATAAATTTTAGCATTGTGGTGCATCTTTGTTAATGAAATTAACCAATGTTGTTAAAAGCACTAAAATGGCATGGTTAAAAGCACTAAGTCAGTCCATTTAATCATATGGTATGCACTTCTTAGAAGTGTTTTTATTTTGAGATAACACACAATCATTGGGGCGTATGTTCTGTTGGAAGTGCACCATTTGATCTTAAATATTTTTTTGCAAAAAAAAATTAATTTTGTATTTGTTTAAATACACATCATTTATATATCTATTTGTTTTACAATTTCAATTTATTTTATCTATACATATGTTCCTAACAATATTTGTATGTGAATTAGAGACGATGATGACAATAGGAGGAGGAGGTAGATCAATGATAGGTTGAGACAGACACATTTGTGTGTGAGTGGGATGCAAGGGAGAGGGATATGGATTTGTACCCTCTCCCTCTTTCACAACAGGCATAATACCTTTTTATGGATATTGGCCTCTGGAACTTTTATCAGGAGGGTACATCCTTTAGGGGGATCTCTCCATTGTTAAAAGAATTGATGCAATGTTGGGATCATGCGAGATAGGGGTTGAAGGTCGGTCATGATATGTGGTATCATCCCACTAAGGATGATGTCTATTTAATCATCATGTTGTCTAGGAGGGATGTGTATTTTCCCCATTTCCCTATTCTACCACCCGGTGTTGTAGGAAAGACCCATTTGGCATATGTGAAAATATATGCCAGTCTATATATTCTTTTACCTTTAGAGTTTCAGGTTTGTGGTGGTCAACTATATATATGTTCATTTCAGAGACATGCCATTAGGTGTTTGTGCCATATTCTCTCATCATTGTCATAGTATACCTATGATGGGTAGAACATTATTTTTTATATGTTTTATTATGTAGATAGTTTATTGCAGGAGCCCCAATTTATTAGGTTGGTGAATGTTTTTTAAGATAGTTTTGTGATGCATTAGATCATCGTCACTTTATTTTGTCTAGGATGAGATTCTTCTAATTTGTGTTTGAGGCGTTTACATTGTTTTTTGAGAGGGTTCATGCCACTTGGACAGAAGTACCCCACTTTACTCCTAGGACCATGTTTGATGCACATATGAACATGTGGGGTAAGTTGATTCCCAAGAGGGGGAAGTCCAAGTTTCCTATTACTCTGGTGGAAAAGAAGGTATTTGATTTATTGTCCTCGATATTGTAGAGTACCCATACATGGGGATATATTTGAGAGGATTTCAAAACATTTGATTTACAATAGAGGAGCCACTAGATGAGAGAGGTAATATTATCATTATGTTTCGATCAATCTATTTTCATATTTGTATGTCTTATTTTATGCACATATAATTTGTAGTAACATTTAGTTTCAATTATATTATTACTATTATTACCCATTGTTTTGTAGATATTGGCACATATGCTAGGGATGCGCCTCCCCAACATGAGGATGAGGTCATGGGAGGCGCACATGACCAGCCTCCAATAGTATAGAGACCCCACATGCCATAGGATGGATACGATAGTTTGGATAGATGTGGAATATTAGTTATGTTATGTCATGACTAGTCACTGAGTCGTGCCTATACACCCTAGAGACATATTATGGGTAGAGTAAACATGTACTACATGGAGAAATTTTCCTCATGACATGACAATGTTGATGCATCATATTGTTGGTGTTGTCAACCTCATCGATATGTTGAGAGGTTGTGTTCATGATACCACTACATCTAGCTCATCAACGGATCCATCGACATCCTCTACTCAACCACATGGTCCTCCTCCTCCTCCTCCTGATTCTCCTCCACATGAGTCGATTGCAACATCTATTGATTCTGTTTATTCTCCTACACATGTGTGTGAAACTTCATCCATTTTTTATCCTCCTCCTCCTCCTGCTCATTTTTCCTCTCTACATGTATCTAAAACTATTAACATGTTTGATCCTCCTCCTTCCCCTCCTCGTCCTCCTCCTGTTTCTCCTCCACATTTTCACCATATTCTACAGATCCTCCCCTTCCTTTTCATGTGTCACCATCCACATATCATTTTATTTCTCCTATTCCACATGTGTCATCATCCACTGATCCCCCTCCTCCTTATCTTCCTCCACATGTATCACAATATTTTGATGATTTGCACACTATGATCACATTGGGTACTGTTCATGCACATATTCATGATATTGATATAGAGACACTTGATAGTGCACTTTTGCAGACATTTGTATATGAGATAGTTGTTGTTGATACAATATCTACCTCTAGTAGTAGATACATTGAAGCACTTGGCTCTGGTGGTGTACCTAGCTCATAGTGGTACTAATTGACATTTACACTGATTATTTTATATTTGAGTAGATATCTATAGATGATATGTTTATTGCGGATTTTGTTGAGATGTATGTTTTACATGCATATTCATATGTATATCACTCATGCATATTATGTTTTTCATATAATGTTGTGGTTGTTTTTGTTATTTGATTTATAAAATGTAATATGAGTATGCTAATGATGAACATTGTTAATGATTTCTCTATTTTTTAAGTAAAATTTGATATGTATCACTCATTTAAATTTATGGTTGTCATATAATGTTTAACTTTTCTTTTATGAAAGTGTTTAATTTGGATTGTGATTGCAAAAAGTTGTAACTGTTAATGCCATAAAATGTTTAAATGTTGTTCAAGGTGAATTGTTTCTTGTCTGACAAGATACAATATGTCGATTATACGTATTTAGAAACAAAAATACTTAAATATGATGAGTTAAATAATTGTGATTTGAATATTTGTTTCTTTTTCATATATGATCATAATAAAATTATAACATAATTATTCACTAATAATTATGTTGATGATGTAATAATAATGATGTTTTTAAAATTTTTGTTATTCAAATATTACAAGACAAAGTTATAATATAATTGTTTACTAAAATCACAATGATTATATTTTATTAATATTTAATTTTTCCAAATATTTTGTTAATTTATGTTATCCAACTATTATAATATATGAAATTTATTCAATTAAATTTAAAATATAAATATAGAGAAAAATAATACATGTTGATCTATACACTTATGATGGAATGGTTTCACAATTTTTTACTCTAATACAAACTTTATGAATCTTTTATTAAAAAATAATATCACCCAACATTTTATAATTAGTATTTTAAGAATTAGTAAAATTGACAAAGGTTTCTATACTTTTATATAAGTATGGATCACTAACATTTTTGTTATGACTAGGTTCTAGAAAAAGACTCTTTTAGAATTTCCATATCCTTCCTATGTTGACACTTATTTTAAGGAGAATGAAAAAAATAATGATTAATATAAGTGTATATTATTATAAAACAAAAGGATGGAGTGGAATAGGTGAAGGTCATGATAGTTGCACTAGTTAAAGTGGGTAATGTCATCAAATTTGGTAATTCCAAGTACACCACAAGTACTATAGATGTTCCACAAAGTTATTTTGTTGGATTTGTCCTTCGAAGTTCCATCGAAGTAAGTATATATTGATTTGAATTTTGATTTTCTCAAACAATAACGAATTTGAGGTTTGGATATTTTTTAATATGTTCATTTTTTGTTAAATAAAATACATTCTAAAATAAATATTAACTATTGTACGCCACCAAACTTGTGATATCTCGATTAATTCTTAGTAATTCAAAGGTTAACATAGACATATTTTAATACAATACACCACAAATTTTCTATAATAAACAATAAATATGACAATGAAAATATATCAAAACCACATCTTATGCGTGTACTCTATAATCTGTTTTCAATGCGGTGGTTGTAAATGGTTGTCAAATTTTCATATCCAACACAATTATAAAATGAAGGGAAAAAAACATAATTTTCCATTATAGATACCCATAGTAAACTGACACATCCACAATATAAATGTCCAAACAAATTATTTACAAATCATTCTGTGTTGCCATCTCCATGATTGTTTTCCTTGCTTTGCATTGTAACATTGTTGTTCTAAAATTGATGTTAAGATATCTTATCATTTCTTACAATTAACCATCAATCCCCATCCAACACATTCGGCTAAAAAAACACTTGGTTTCAATGTTTTGGGAAAACATAAGTCTCCTTACTTTAAACCCACATTTTTTTAGAGTTAATATAGATTATCCCTCTATCATGATCTTCATTTAAATTTGTTTGGTCGAAGGCATCCCCACTAATTGCAACAAAAAATAACACATTGAAATGATAAGAAGTCCACTTGCATGATCTCTTGTATCTTTCAAATGTAACCTAAATTTCGCTCTATCAAGTTTTCATCATGGTTTCTAGAACAACAAGATTCTTCAAACTCGACCTCCACTTCACAATCTTGTGTGAAGTGGCCTTCATGAACATACTCAATGCAAAAAATGATAACCATATTCCAACATAGATGGGAAGAAATGCACCTATAAAAATGCAAACAAAGGATGATGTCATATGTCTAATAACCAAAGCATTAATAAAAACAAAATACGCGTTACAATTCAAATGTGTAATATTATACTCAGAGGTTATTACAAAGTTTCTACACCTGATCCATATGTTTAATACATCTATATCTTCTCCACGTGTCTTATGAATGGAAACCTAATATTTCTCTTGTATTTGGTAAGCCACCCAACTGTTGGGACATATTTTTGGCATATTTTCTTTTAAATAATCAGGATAAGCCATGTTTCTACCATTCAACCATCTAAATACTTTTTTATTATTTCCCCATTTCCTTCTTTTATCTTCATACAACATGACCCATATTTGTGTTTCCTCTGCATTGTAAAGAATGAATTTATTGACGACATCCATTTCAAAATTGGTTGATGTATACAAAAATTCAAGATGAATACCCTAAGATCAAATATATATTATCAACTTAAAGAATGAACTTATTGATGGTATCAAAATTTCTAAAAATTTTTATGTATAAAAGAATTCAAAACAACTAGCATGGTATGAAATATATATTATCAACTTCACTGTAAACAATTTCTATGTATTATATTGACAAAATATAATTGACTTACTCTTTATCAAGTGCCTTTTTGTTTTTGTTTGGAGTAGCTCCCCTTCCCTTGTTTACTCATCTTGATGGTCGTCCCAAACAATTTCCCCTTCTGTGTTGTCAATTTTCTTGATGTACTAACTAGCATAATAGAATGACTTGTATACTATGTACCCTTCTGCCATAGAGCCCTTTGGTTTTTCCCTTTGTCAAACAAACCCCTTCAATTTTTTCATGTAACTCTCTAAGAAGAACATCCAATGACATGAGAGCACCTGAGTTAATTCAACCTCATCATGTAGGTGAATCAAAATATGGACTTGGAAGTCCATAAAACTCATGGGAAGTTCCTTCTAAAACATACAAAAAATCTCAACTATCTGTCGATGCCACCATGTAAGGTTATCCATATGAATATCCCTTGATGTAATCCAATGTAAAAATGTAGATAATTTCAATATGGCACATCGCAAGTCCTAGGGGAAGTCATGGTTCACACAATCGAACACAAGAAAATGATAATGACACTACAAAATAGACACACACACCATTAATTTCCATAAAACTATGAGTGCATACGAGAAGAAGAATCATGTATTCAACATACATACCCTTAGAAGTTTCATATGGTCATGTGATTTCAACACTAAAAAAAGTTTCATCTACAATGAAGTAACATCGTAGAGTCAACCCATAAAAATAAGGTTCCTTCACACCCAATATCACATGTTTCTCCTTAAAAATATCATATTTCTTCAAAATTCATGGGACATCACCTTATTTAAAAGAGAAAGAGGGACCGATCTCTCTTATAGTTTCATTTCTTGGATGATTTATATTTTTAGTATTCGAAGAAATAATATCTATCCTATCAACCATGGTGTCACTTTTATTCCATGATATGTGCCTCCATAAATAATATGAAACATGTTTGAATATATGCATGATATCTAGTAGGTTTCCAATCTGAATATGATCCCAATAGGGAAGATCATAAAATACATATTTCCTTTTCATCCCAATGGGCATTTTCTCAACATAGGTGTCAAAAAATCCAGGATCATCGAACACAGGTTCCCCATTTGAATCAAATAATTCTTCAATTTCCTTCTCCTTCTCTATGTCATATGCCTATTCTAGTTTGTCAGTGTCCTTATTTAAATTCTTTGGGTTCTCTCTAGTTTATCACTGAAAGAAGATGAAATTCTTGTATATGGGTGGTCTTCTGGGAGGAATACCCTAGAACACTTGTACACCATATTTCATAGGTCATTGGACCACCTGTCCTTTATAGAAGGTCTAAAAATTTTACATCCATGATACCCTTTTGTTACAATACCTACGATGTTAACACATACATAGCATTTTAGTGTTAAAAATATAGTTACACAAAATGAAGTATTCCAAATAAAGTTATATATATAAAAAAATCAATGAACATGCTTACAAGTGAAAACTTCTAGTCTTGGATAATCATGTATGGTGTATGCACATATGCCATACAATGTAAAAGACATATCCATTGGGATGGGTCTTGATACATCATATACATGTATTCGTTCCCCTAATTTCTTAAATTCATCGATCAATGGTTGGGGGTATAAATCCATTCTCTTGACTTGTCTTCTACTCGAGACTATAAGAGCCATCATAAGATGTTCATTCTTCATGTGCAACCATGGGAAGATAATTTTATTGATCACTACCACTAGCCAAACATAATAGTTGGTGTTTTGGAGGGAATATGAGTGAACCATATATATTCTCAATCAGAGGCTTAGTACTTCATCCTTGAGTTTATCGGGTCATATATGCTCTATATGATTCATGGCTATTGAATTTGTTGGGATTCACATAACTACTAGCTCACTTATATGTGAGGCATGCCACCCCTACAACATGGCTAATTGTTTGCAATGAAATAACATTTGAATCCTTTGAATTATAGGCATATTCCTTAATATATTAAGAGGAGTACCATGTGCCTTACCCTTGTTTTTTGATTTATGGTACCCGTCATTCCCACATTCTGTACATATGTCTTTGTTCACATATTTATTTCTTTACAGAATAAACTTATTCATCCATGCATGGTATTATGATATGTACTCAACACCAAACATTTTCAACATTCAATTTTCCTATGTTCATCTACCCGCTAAGCGATTATCACTCGGAAGAACCTTATCTTTGAGTAACCTACAATTAGTGCAAAATAGAAATTTACACAGTCATTAAGCATGAATAAAATCAACCCTTTTCTTCCTTCATTGTGTGTCAATATTTCATAAACATTTAGGGGAAATAATGGTTAGTTACCTAAAAAGTTTTGAGAAACACGCATCTTACATACCATATATTTATTTCAAGTTGTACAGTACCATTTTTTCCCTAGTTGGATAGACCTTCCAGACCCCTATACTAGACCAAATAGAGGGGTGGTGGAAGTAGGTTTCAGGATTTTGTAGAAGGTATGTACGACATCAGTGTCATCCCCTATTTCATTTTGTTGGAATGAATATAAAAACATTCCCTCCATGGCCTGGGTATCCCACAAGAAATCATCCATACCAACTTCTATATCATTTCCTCCATCCCCAACATGTGAACAAATAATGTTACTATTGAGGTTTTGAATTGGTGACTCATGAAATAATGGGAATTGAATAGGTGGTTGTTTCAACCATTCTCAGTATGATTCATCTCTAATATTTTTTTTATTAGAAGCAAGCTTGTGACTTGACATTGTACTGGGGTGTAATGGTAGATGTTGAACAGGTTGATCGTAATCAAAATCCTGATTTTTAAAATATTGAACATTACATTGATAATATTAGTAACACAATGATTTTAATATGTTCAAACATTATACCAAACAATTGTTAGAAGCATGTACATTTTTTCCCAATAATAAACATGAAACCAACCTCTTTATAAAACAAATGTTGAATTAAACAATATAGTTACATTAGTTCCATTGAAAATCCAAAAATACAATTACTCATTCATGTTTTTATTACACGCCACGGTGTTGTCTACAAAAAAGACAACAAATTCATGGTGTAATATCGTTGACTCGAGATGGTTGCTGGAAGATGGCATGTTAGGATTGGTAGGGTAAATAAGTTCTCTATCTTCATCAAACATATGCTTGTGGGTATCTTTCTCCTAATAAGAGCTTGTGAAATTTTGGGACCATGGGAATATCTTGACATATGAACTCGATTTTGAATCTTGATCCTGCAAAATTCACTGAACAAATATTAAACTACACCTTCATACACAACATAAATTCAATGAGATAAATAGATTATCAATAAAATCTAGATGTACTGCAATTGACGTGAGAGAACTTGAAGGAGTTCCAAAGATACAAACTAAGGGGATGTTGGAATCTGAAGTATTTTCCATTTGATATTATAATTAATTGTTTCCTATATTTGAGCCAAAACCATCATCTTGGGTAGCATAGAATAATCTAACTTCAAAAATAACTTCAAATAACTTGTATAACTTGACAACACACTTAAAAAGTCATTTTTTTTTCTACAATGTCATTTTTTTTCCACCTATCTATACAAGAAATCTCAATATGGATTTATAAAATATAAAATAGTTACTCGATCCCTGAAAATATCCTCCTTGAACATAGAAAATTTGAATTTTATGCTAAAACCATCTCTCACTC
>ML778566.1:403024-415433 GCA_009831015.1 Picea engelmannii | reverse complement strand
TCCCTCCCCTTCTCTTCCTATATCCCCCCCTCTCTTTGTCTTGCATATACTCATATCTCCACCTCACTTTGTATCCCCCTCCCTTTAACACTCATTGTATCCTCGTCCCTCCCTCTCACTCTCTCTCTCTCACATCGATGCACTTTATCATTTAAAGATGCACCAGTGCGTATGTATAAACAAAACACACTAGTATTTTTAATTGAAATAAGAATTGAAGACTAACTTATGTTATTTCCTTCACAAAGAAAAACCTCTGCAAACTTTAAATACAAATGTTTGCATTTTCATTGTGCAAATTTAACTATCTTACTGATCGTTATTACTTACACACCGCCTTGGTACATTATTAATTACACTTTTCACTAGTGCATTTCAAATTGTATAATGCACCGAATAAAGAAAGTTACAAAATAATGTGTGCTTACTATCAATGCTTTCTATCAATACTTTGAAACTTATTGCAAAAATAATTTTGTGCGTTATGCATTCAACATCGGTGCGCTAGAAACGACATGGTGCTTAAAAAACATAACTTTTGAAAAAAAAGACTGTGTGCGCATTTATCATCAACGTGCAAAAATATACAATGGAAAAATGAGGAAGAATTTGAGTTTTGTATTTATAAAGGAAAACCCTATTCATTGTTTTATTGTTTTCCAAATTTTATAGAGGATATTTTTGCAACATATATTTATCAGAAAAGATTTCTGAGTGGATGGTTTTTTTTTGAAAAAACAAATTCAAGGGGGAGTATTGTAGATCACATACAAATTTGTAGAGTAGAAATTTCAGGTATATGATTTCATTCTATTAATCATATTTATGATTCTCCTATTTGATTAAAACAATTTTCAATTCATTCACAAACAAAAAAATGGGTTTCATAGTTACCTTCAGTATTGGAATCCCTAATTTCCTGATTGTTCTTTTGTTTTTTCCTTCTATATTTCACAAAAAAAAAAAATTAAACACAACTTCTTTATAGGGTTTGGTTATTTATATATTGGTGTTCTCTATCCATTGCAATGAACCCACTCATTGCATTGGATCCCAAACCATCCTATCATTGCCAATTTTTTTAAATTCCTTCATGGTGACCAGTGCACTATGTACATAGTAAACACACTATTGAGTTTAAAATGGAAAAATTACTATTGTTATAGGGAAATCATCATTTCTTAATTTTTTTCATTGCTCGATGATGTGTAATAAATAGTACTTAGGAATTCATCATTTTCTTAATTCACAAAGCACCCAATGAATACCAAAATTTGTAAAATATTTTCAATTTAGTAGCGACATTGTTATATTATATCGATGCATATATGTATGTGTGACACACTGGGGAAAATAAATATTGTTGACGCCTCGGTTCGAACTATCTTAATATATGCACCGAGATATTATTTTTTTAAATAATAATTTTAATATTTTTTTTTCGAGGAGATTTTGAAAATTCTTAGGGACAAACAAGAGGAAAGCAAGACATGTCAGTAGGGAAGTCCAAAAATGTGTAGAAGATGTTAAAAGAAATGAACACAATTTTGTCACAAGAGGAGCCATCCCAACTACAATGTGCATCATAATTGTGTAATCATTTATTTATTCTTTTACGTACATCGAATTTAAGTATCGTGTGAAATACTAGTTTTCAATTGTTTGGTGCATAAAATAAAATAGAATCAATTCATTACATAAGACACGACGATGAGGAATAAAAAGGTTGATCAAAAACTTTGTGAGTAATCACATTTTCGGCCTTTCTTAAGATTTCATGTTTTCTATGATATTTATGTTTATATATTATGGGAGGTTTAAAGAGAAAATTGGGATTTTAGGATTTTTACCTGGTCAAGGGTGTTATTTTTAAGATCCTTGTTATATGATTACATGTTTTTATTCGAAGATAAAATATTTTTTTAAAGTGTGAACATGAATTTCTACTCCTCTATTAACTATAATAATACTATTCATTATAATAGTTTAATTTTTTTAAATACTAAATATCAAAAGATACAATGTTTCCTATTTATAAATTTTAATATTTAGATGTATTGCACTTGATTGGTGAACTTTATTATATCATTCTTCAAAACTTGATATTTTTTTATGTGTTCTTCAATGAACGTCTCCATTTCAAATAGGTGCATTAGTTGAACTTTGTGAAGCTCATCCTAGTTTCAGTCAATTGTGTGAGCTACTACATCTACAAACTCAATAAAATATCTTGATCCATTTCTCTAGATGCATGAGTTGTTCCTTCAAGGTGTCAAATGAAAAATATTTAGCTTATCTGCTTGGTTATAAATATAATGCATTAACATAAAGGTTGGGGTTCAAATCCCATGAAATCCTCATATCACCTCTTTACATGAATATAAACTTCATATGGTTCATGGCCTCCACATTATTTAAATAATATATGGGATTATTATTATCTAAATAATAGAATGTTTATGGTTGCCAAGATTCGAGAAGGTCTATGTGGAATTATGAAACCTTGCCATGTGTCAACGCTAGATCTTTCCACGTGTCAACATCATACATTTTCAAATAATATTCATAACCAGTTTCCATGTCACCAGCCATACAGTGCCATGTCACAATCTATATAGACATGTGTCAGTCTCTAGGTGTACCATGTGCCAACCTCTAGGTGTTCCATGTGGCAGTCTTTGCCACTATTTTTCCTTCAACTTTCGAAGGCTATAAATTTTTCATATGATTCTTGTTGCATCACGTTCAATTTGCATTAGAAATATCTCATCGAGCTCTTCTTCATGGAGGAATTTTCATCAGTATTCAAGAAAATCAAATTTTCGGTCACAAAATCCACTTGGATCACCTATGGTATATATAGAATACTTATTGGAGCATATGCAATGGCATGTCGTCGGGGTGCCAAGATCTTGGGTGTGACTCTTCCAACATTTAGCCAAAGATGTAGTATGTTTCTGAGACACTCATTCACGAGCATGGTCCTCAACATAGATATTATGTATTATTTATACTGGTGTATAGATATAGACACTCAAAGTTAGGAGCTGAACCTACATTTTTTCTTAATGGATATTAAAGCAATGTATATATATATATATATATATTGTTGGTTTATACTTCACTCGTGTTTCCATTCTTGGGTTGACCCAAGTTCATATCTACTATGGTTTCCAACAAATCCCCCCTAAAACTATCATCCCTCCTAATAAACCAGAAGGAAA
Organism: Picea engelmannii; assembly: GCA_009831015.1. Lineage (NCBI taxonomy): Eukaryota > Viridiplantae > Streptophyta > Pinopsida > Pinales > Pinaceae > Picea > Picea engelmannii. The sequence goes on along the minus strand of ML778566.1, from coordinate 412,209 downwards.
CACAGTGCATAGGATGCACTGTGCAGTCTCACCCGAGATAGTTCTTATGGGTGGTTGCAATGCTAAGGTTCTTGCAGTCTAGGAAATGAGTGGGGATCTGTGATTAACCTCAGTGATCTTCATTTATTTAATCTAACATTCATCTTACCTTGATTAATTTGTCATTCTTACTCATGCATGTAAAATATCAGATCTAACTAATTCATTCATTCATTTGTCTGACATCTCACCATAAAAACATAACATTCAATCACATAACACATGATCTATCGTGGTTCACCCCTCCTGGGACACGACCACAAATATTTTTCTTCTCTTCTCTTTTATTATTATGGTTCCAAAACTACAATGCCTCGCGCATTACAACTCCCCATTAAAACTAGTCAATATCTATAATGAGGCGGAGTATATCACACCAGGCTCATCAACTTGTGACCTAATCCGAAAGATCTCTATTATTCCCTCTCCTCATCTCAACAACTTAAAAATTAGATCGAAGCAACATCATAATAACAATGAAAAAACAACATCACATCCAACTCCTCCATTGAAGAACCCTGACCTAGACCTCCTAGGTACCTATTTATACATGTTCTTGGCTTACTAGCCATTACATCCTCTTATCAAAAACCTAACCCTATCATTGTTAAGTCTTCTTGTATGTGCTCCTCGCATGCTTTCCTCCTATGCATGTGTGTTTACCTTGTGCGTGTTTCTTTTCCTATCAGTTGTCTTGTGCTTTATTCTCCAAAATTATTCTTTATTCCAAAATGGGTCTACACCCAACAGGCCCCCAACACTAATATGTAGCTCGTCCTGAGCCATCTATGCATTGTGTTCCCCTTTAACATCCTCTGCTAGAGTATGTAACTTGTATGTCAGTCCCTTTCCTTATGTATGTACCTCTGCGAACTTTTCTATAAGCACTTATAAGTTTGGTGTTGTGACTTCCTCTTGAACCATGGTTGTGCATTCCACCTATGTATGCATTAGGTTCTTCTTCTCTACCTCCAGCTATGTGATCATGTCTGTTTCTTGCTCTTGGAGGGGTTCCATCTATGCCTGTCTCTCCTGTTTGGTTCTTGTGCCATATTTAGTTCGACATGTAATATCTTCATCTCATGCGTTCCTTTTAAATGCTCAATGATTCCCATCATCTTCTTCCTCTGCTTGAGGTCCTAGATTTCAAAATTTATTGTCTCTTCCTCCTATTCCCACTACTGGACCTCCTCAACTTCTTCCAGTGTTGTCCAAAGCTGAATTGTTCTGTCAAAAAGTTATGCTACTATGATAACTTATCTCTCCAACTCTACTAGTTGGAGTGAAGCTTATGATTTCCTATGCTCCCTAACCTCTGGTGGAGAGTTCGGAGTCAATTTTTTCTTCAGTTACTCAATCTGTTTCCTATATTGGTCGATAGTTTGGGAAATCTGATTGATTTTTTCCTCTGTCGTTGGACTCTTGACCTGCACGTTGTCCAAAAGGTGGTTGTAGACTGTTGTCACCCCCTGTTTAATTTTATTTGCATGCTCTATTTCTTCTTTGGTCTCGAACTTTACTTGTTCGACCACGAGATCCAATTATTCCTTGTCATTCTTTATTTCTTGTAGTTTTGTTGCATCTATCCTCATGCGTGACTGCACCTCCTGCGTGATGCTGACTTGGAGTCTGTACAACTCCTTTGTTGGTATCTTAGCCAATACCATCTCGACCTATTCTACATATTTTAGTGGCATTTGTAGCATGTCACTGGTTACCCTGAATGTTGGAATTAACTGTGTAGTTGTGTGAACCATGTGTTCAGTTTGTGGCATAGTCCTTTCATTTGAAACTTCAGTTTGACTAGTTGAGTTGAGTTTATATGTTGCATTGGTTTTGTCACCATGCAACATTGGGATCATCACCAACTCACTACTCTTTGTTCAGTCAGTTAATTGAAGACTAGTTGACTAGTTAACTCAGCTAGGTGGCAGTTCACTCCCATAACTGCCTAAGAGACTAGAATAAGTGGAATTTTACTCTTGTAACTGCTAGTGTGTTTCCATATCAATCTATACCACCACTATATCTCATTGGTTACTCATTTATTCTATATCTATTGTAAATTATTCACTCTTTGAGTGTGAAATACGTTTAATGAGAATTCTTCCATTCCTTCTATCTTGCTTCTTCTTTCTCAATTCCTCTCTACAAATGTGTGTAGTATTTTCTAGATAGATCTATTATGTGCAGGTTCAACACATTTACATGGTATCAGAGCCGATAGACTGCTAATCAAATCTACACCAAATTATTTTTTGCAGGTACAAAAGATTGAAGACAACAAAAAGATGGATTATTCATCGAGAATACTTCTCACGCCTCATAATTATTTGGAATGGAAGCCAAAAAATTTTATTCTTCTAAGATTCAAAGGCTTATACCAGATAACCATGGAAATGGAAGTAGATCTTGATTCTGGTGATGAGAAAAATGACTTTCTCAATAGACAAGATATGGCCATAGGAAGTATCGGCATGTCTGTTTCTCCCGAACTTTTTCATCAAGTATATGAAGAATCACAAGGATTAAATCCAAATCAATTATGGACCAGATTGGAGGTTCTATTTGGGAATAAAGAATATTGTGAATATTTCATGCAGGAGGTCGAACAGATAGAGCCATAAGAGAAGCCATCAGAAGATCAAGTCTCTTATTATGAAGAGTCTTCTACAAAAAATTTTGCAAAAATTTGTATTCCATTAATTGAAGATGATATCTACTCCATTTAAGATTTGTTTTCTGAAATTCATGTGGAAGATATATGGCATGCATCTCAAGAGTCACATGCAAACACTTTTGCATGCATCTCAGGAGTCAAAAAGGGAATCGCATCAGACGCCATTCTGATATTTTCTGATAAAAATTTTCAGAAACCAATTGGATATTTGAATTCCTCTCAGGAAAATATCCAATTTCAAAAAACAAATCATCCGAAACGGAGTCCGGAAAATGAAGTTATGATCATTTTAAAATCAACAAAATTTCAGCATTTTTCTGGAAACGGCCGCACTGTTTTCAAAATTTCATCCAAAATTTATTTGGATATTATTCATTACAAGAATATAAAGTGGATATGTGTGGAAATATCAATGATGCATATACTTCATCAGATCCATGCCGACATATACATCTTCAACAAATTCTTCAAAGAGCACAAACTTGCACAGTTGCAAGGTCTTCTTAGAGTGAAGGACATGGTTGCTTAGCAACTGCATTTTGTTCCTTATCATTTTTTATTTTATGCATTGTAATTTGAGAGGGGGTTTAAACCCATGAGGTTTTCCCTCTTTCCTCGTTCAGTTCATTATATCTTTTGTATTTGGGTACCTAACATGGCCTCGTAGCCGAGACCCATTCTTTATTTTTACCATAGTGATGTTTAGGGGGGGTGTTGGAGTTACTTCACACACACCTAGGATTTATTTTTCCTAAGGTTATTCCTTGTTTATTAGTCATAATTAGTCATTATCCATTCTCCTATATTTTAGGGGAGAATATTCCACCTGTAGAATATTCTCTTTCAGTTGACACTTCAGTTTGACTAGTTGAGTTGAGTTTAGATGTTGCATTGGTTTTGTCACCATGCAACATTGGGATCATCACCAACTCACTACTCTTTGTTCAGTCAGTTAACTGAAGATTAGTTGACTAGTTAACTCAGCTAGGTGGCAGTTCACTCCCATAACTTCCTAAGAGACTAGACTAGGTGGCAGTTTACTCTTGTAACTGTTGGTGTGTGTCCAGATCAATCTAGAACACCACTATGGATCATTAGTTACTCATTTATTCTATATCTATTGTAAATTGTTCACTCTTTGAGTGTGGAATATGGTTAATGAGAATTCTTCCATTCTTTCTATCTTGCTTCTTCTTTCTCAATTCCTCTCTGCAAATGTGTGTAGTATTTTCTATCTAGATCTATTTTGTGTTGGTTCAACAAATTTACAGTCCAAGTACCTCAGTTTCTCCACGAAACCTATAATTTTTGGTGTGTTTTGCACTCCTTTTGGAATGCACAGGAGCATGATTGTTGGATCTCGCTTCCTGCATGGAGACCACACTATAGGTTGTTTTCCATTCCACATTGGTTGTTGACTAGAGGACCCTACCTACATCTATCTCCTTTCTATATCAGAGTCTGGATGGCCAATGATACCCTCAACCAAACCCTCATGTTGTTGTGTGGTTTCAACTCTGATGTTTTTGGGTATTGTCGCCTCTTTCTGTGCAGTATCTCGACCATGTGTCTATCGGGCCCCTTCGGTCATTGCGGTTTCAGCTGGGTTTCCTTTGTTGTGCATGGGATTTCCCTATGCAATTCTATCCAAGTCAACTTCCATGGCCGATGTGGTTGGACCCTACATTTCCTCCACCAATGGAATAGGGTCTATGGGTTTCATTCGGCGACGAAATTGCGTCAATGTCGACGAATTCCTTGGGATGTTTGGTTTCCTGTTCAGGCTCTGTTGCCTCCCGTGGTGACCTTGTACTACGTGTTTTCCTCCTGGATTGGCTTGACACACCCATATTTGGTGGTACAATTGCGGGTAGTGGTTGGTTTTGGCTTACTAACTCTTCACTGGTTCACCCTCTGTTAATTCACTTCAGCTTTGCGTGCTCTATCTCTCTCTAATTTCATGAATTCATAATGGGTCTTATGTTTCCTGCATTCCCCTTTATATAGTCAAGTCATGAAGCTTCTTGGAGAATCTTCCCCAATGTTGATTAATGTAATGGTGCTTTGTTCGTAATTTTTTATTGAATTTCATAATTATTCTAGTTTTCGCCTTTATCGTAGCTTCCATTTTTCAAATTTCCACCTTTTTTCCCTTAATTACTGCCAGTTGGAACCTTTTATCTGTAACTGCCATTTTTAAAATTTTCACCTTTTCTGACTGTTGGTCCTTTTTCCAGCACGTTGAGTTTTCTAGGTGCACAGTACATCGTTTCGTCATTGCATGTGGAATTTTTCTTTTCGTCGCACTCAGTCCATTTTTGTTGTGTGTTGTCTTCTGATGTTTGGCATGGTAACTGCATTGTTGTTGCACATAGTCTTCTGATGTCTTACGCAGTCTTATTATTATTATTGTTTTTTTATAATAGACTATATACATATCTCTTTACTGCGTGGTAACTTTCTAAGTACTAGGAGGTCAATTGTCCCCATACAGTTTCAGTCGACTCCCATTGATCATTCCTTTAAGTTATGTACCTCCTAAATCTTTCAACTATACAACTCCCCCTTATGTGATAGTCTTCACTTCATATGGTCCCAACCAATGCATTTTGAATTTTCCTGGTGCTGAAAAAATTTACTTCCATACACCAAGACTAGGTATCCCTCCTTGAAACTCTTCCTTTTGATATGTATGTCATGCTAATATTTGTCTCTTTCTTTTTTTACTTCTTGGTGAAATCCTACTAGAATCCCATCCTCTTCCATCACCATCAGTTGACTTATCCTTTCTTGTACTGTGTCCCATTCTGTCATGTTAGTGATTGCTGCAACATGCAGACTAGGTACCAAAAATTCTAATGGCACCATTGCTTCTTGTCCACACATCAACCTGAATGGTGTCTTCCCTGTCAACTTTTTGCATGTAGTCTTGTATTCCCATAATACTACTGGTATCTTCAATTCCCATTCATCCTTGTTTACATTGAAGATCGTTTTCAATGCATTCTCTAAGATCTTATTAAAGGCTTCCACTATTCCATTTGCTTGAGGGTGATATGGTGCCCTTTTTTTATGAGAGACTTCAAACTCCTCAGTCATAGCCTTGATAGTACTATTGATGAAGTGAGTTCCTTGGTTGTTGATCCAGATTTTATGAGTAGAACGAAATGACTACAGATTATTACCATATGCTTAACAAAAAATAACAGAGATACAGTAAAACTAGTTTTCTATTCAATAAGGAAATAAGATGAAACTGTAAAATGCAGCGGAAAACAAGCTTGTTGGAATGGTGGCGGATTATCTCTAAGAAGAGATGTGACAAATGTGCTCATTCACAAGAAGATGATTACAATGAGGCTCTCAAGGCCTTTTTACAATAAAAAGGAGTTTCAAAAACCCTAAACATCCAAAAACCTAACCCTAGGAGATGAAGCGCCAAAAGTCATGTGGGCCCCGTTTGGGTAAGTCAGTACATCAACTTCCTAGGGTCGTAAATTTTGCATACAATCTTCGTTTTAGGCGTATGATAGCCCATTGGAAAGATCTATCCGAGGACTACAAAATTTACAAAAAATTTCATTATGAAATTTTGCAATCGCAACATACCCCGAAAAACATCGTTTAGGGCCTCAAAACGGCTCCGGAAGTTCAGGACCCAAAAATCTGCTAAAAATAGTAAATTATCAAAAATGCTAGAAAGTTGTTTTGAGCTAGATGGAAAAGGTGGGTGGCCACCAATATACACCTGGATCAATCCTCCATCCATAGGAAGCAATGGTCTCCATTGCGTTGAGTCCCCCCATCATATGAGGAAATTTCTGTTGAATTTGGCCCCTGGTGAGCCACTTGCCTTGGTGCAGGAGCTGCCCTGCTTTGACGACTTGATAAAGACGGATCATTTGTTGTCGAGTGCCCTTGATTTGTGTGTCCACAATATGATCAATGGATGATTGTTGTATGCAGTCGGGGTTGAGCTCTATTGGTGTTAGTTGTTCTGCTACGTCTGAGGTGTCCAATAATGGTGGGAAATAAGGCTGAAGGAGGTCCATGTTGAACATTGGATGTAAGCCAAGGAAAGGAGGAATGTTGAGCACAAAAGAATTATCCCCCACAGCCTTGGTGATGGTGTACGACCCATAATGGAGTGGGCGAAGCTTCCGATGGGGTCCTGTAAGGCGTTCTTTCTGCAAGTGCAACCAAACTTTGTCTCCCACCTGAAACTTATGTGGAACTTGATGTTGATCATGGCATTGTTTGTACATGTCATTCGACTTTTGTAGGATATCCTGAACCTATTGGCGGATGTGTTGGATCCTCTTAATGAACCGAGTGGCTTTGTCAGCCTCAGTTGGAGCAGGAGAGGATTTGGTCGAGGTGACCGCAAGAGGAAGTGAAGCATCTATGGGACCCAATGGTTGGAATCCCAACCTATAATGTCCCCCACCTCTTAGAGAGGTGATGAGGAGACTCAGTGGCCTGTGCACCCCCACTAGTTCATAGTCTCACACTGAACGGGGGAAATTCAAGAACTTAAAAGTTATATTTTTAAGTTGACTTAAGAAAGGAAAAGGATAAAGGAGTAAAAGATAACTCAACTGAAGAATAGAAGATTAACCCTAGGAGTTAACCTAACTCAACAGAGAATTAGAAGGAAAAGTATAAGTAAGAGGCTGGGGTGCACCAATTACTCATTCTGGTTTTGGATTAGCATTTTCTATTGCTCTTGAGAATTTAGTTTGGGGGTTTGTTGTACAAACCCTTGTGAGCAACTCAGTGGTGAAATATCCACTCACCTTGTTCTATAGCTTGGTCTCGGGGATGAAAGACTCCTCCACACCATTCTAGTATTATCCCATCTCCATCTAGTGCTTCAGAAGGTAGCAAGTCATATTGTTCTTGTGTTTCCAGCAAGGCCACACCATCATATAGAGGGAGGTTCGATCCAGCTTATCCTGAGGGCCTGGGGACATTTCGACAGTTGGGTTTTGTTTGCAGGGGAAGGACCATCAGTTTGAGGGATTTTCTGGAGGGTTATCATCATTCTACATTTGTCTATAGATTGGGATGTCTTGGAGCCATAGGGGACGTCCTGCAATTCAGTAAAACTCATATCTAGGGAGATCTACTTGAGATCTGAGTCCGAAAGTTCTCCCACGAGATTCTCATAGCCCGATATATATTCTTGGAGAGTTTCAAAGCATTTGGAGGTCTCCTTCATCAGGGCCGAACCAGCTAGGTTTTCAATCATCCATTGGGGCACCCCATTCAGTGGGAAATTCAGATCTACAGGGTTTGAGAGTGGATTTGGGAATTTGGACATCTAGGTTGTCCTTACAGTTGCCCAATCTATCATTTGGCATATTTCTCAGGATGATTGGACACTTTTGGTACTAGGGAAAAATTATTGAGGGCTTTAGCATTCTAGCAGGATGTGGCACTTTCCATCTTGGAGGTTGAGCATTAGTACGGCTCAGATCTGCCTGATTCAGTATTCATTGTATATCTAGCCTTTGGAGGCTTATTTTGTATTATTGGGAGCATTTTGTAGCAGCTCATATCTATTACTTGTACGACCATCTGAGGTTTATGCCAGATCGACCATCTATTGTATTGATCTTACATTGCTCATAATAAAAAGGTCAAATCTTTGCTTGTGCTTCTACATCTTGAATATATTGTGATCTCCATGTGTTGATGAATCTTGTATGCACTTAATAACTCAATAAATTAGTAGTAGTTAGTGATTCCAAGAAATAATTTGGCTTGGGATCATTACAGTGGTATCAGAGCCTTGATCCTCCAAAACCTGTGGAGAGATCGATGCATGCAGAAGTACAGGGGAATTGTTATGGGTCGGAGACAGAAAACTAGTAGTGAAACAGAGGAAGAAATGGAAGGGTTAGGAGACGACCATGAGCCTTAGGGATTGGCTCTCTTAGTAACTGAATTTGGTAAGTTCCAGCAAAACATGAATTGCAAAGAAATCACATTGGTCCGACAGTTGGATGAGTATCAGGAAACCAACAGAAGGGGACAGGTCGAAATCTCTGAAACCTTGAAGAAAGTTTATGAGAACCTACAGAAAATGAACGAGAACCAAACCAAGATAATTGACCTTCTGATGCAAGTAACCCATCGAGGCAAAGATCCTGATACATATGGAAATAAGGAGGTTGAAGGGTCCGATGGAACCCATGAGGAAGTCAGATATAACCCGGAGAAAGCACCAGGATCCGAAGGAAGTATTGGAGGTGGAACGTTGCATGGGAAGATGGGTAGTAGGACCAATAATAGGTCATACATGCCAGTGTTCAGAGATGAACCACTAGGCCAACACTCAGGTAGCAGAGCTAACCCCAGACCATACATGCCCACATTCACAGATGAGCAAGGGCAGCATGAACAGGTTGAAGATTTTGTGGAACAATTAGCCAGGAGTACCAGGGAATACTACAGCTTGGAT
>ML778566.1:374886-398534 GCA_009831015.1 Picea engelmannii | reverse complement strand
CCCTTGGTCAACATGTCAGGCCTATTGAGGCATTACCTCCCATGGATGAGGAGGGACAACTTGTTTTGATTCCAGAGGAGGTGTTAGAAGTTTGAGAGAAGAGGCTCTGAAACCGAAGCATCAAGGAGTATTTCATCAGGTGGAATGATTTACCCATTGAGGATGCCACTTGGGAGCAGGAGCACATGGTTAGAGAAGCAGGTTTGGAATTGCTTGAGGACAAGAAATTTCAAGCAGGGGAGACTGTAATGTCCCCCACCTCTTAGAGAGGTGATGAGGAGACTCAGTGGCCTGGGCACCCCCACTAGGTCATAGTCTCACACTGAAGGGGGGAAAGTCAAGAACTTAAAAGTTATATTTTTAAGTTGACTTAAGAAACGAAAAAGATAAAGGAGCAAAAGATAACTCAACAGAAGAATAGAAGATTAACCTTGGGAGTTAACCTAAATCAATAGAGAATTAGAAGGAAAAGTATAAGTAAGAGGCTGGGGCACACCAATTACTCATTCTGGTTTTGGATTAGCATTTGCTATTTCTCTTGAGCATTTAGTTTGGGGGTTTGTTGTACAAACCCTTGTGAGCAACTCAGTGGTGAAATATCCACTCACCTTGTTCTGTAGCTTGGTATCGGGGATGAAAGACTCCTCCACACCATTCTATTCTCAACCCATCTCCATCTATTGCTTCATAAGGTATCAAGTCATACTGTTATTGTGTTTCCAGCAAGGGTGCACCATCATCTAGAGGGAGGTTCGATCCAGCTTATCCCGAGGGCTTGGGGCCATTATGAAAGTTGGGTTTTGTTTGCAGGGGAAGGACCATCAGTTTGAGGGATTTTCTGGAGGGTTATCATCATTCTACATTTCTCTGCAGATTAGCATGTCTTGGAGCCATAGGGGACGTCCTGTAATTCAGTAAAACTCAGATCTAGGGAGATCTTCTTGAGATCTAAGTCCGAAACTTCTCCCACAGGATTCGCATAGCCCAATCTATATTCTTGGAGAGTTTCAGAGAATTGGGAGGTCTCCTTCATCAGGGCCGAACCAGCTAGAGTTTCAGTCATCTAGTGGGGCACCCCATTCAGTGGGAAATTCAGATCTACAAGGTTTGAGAGTGGATTTGGGAATTTGGACATCTTGGTTGTCCTTACAGTTGCCCGATCTATCATTTGGAATATTTCTCGGGATGATTGGAAACTTTTGGTACCAGGGCAGAATTATTGAGGGCTTTATCATTCTAGCAGGACGTGGCACTTTCCATCTTGGAGGTTGAGCATTAGTACAACTCAAATCTGCTTGATTTAGTCTTCATTGTATATCCATCCTTTGGAGGCTTATTTTGTATTGCCGGGAGCATTTTGTAGTAGCTCATATATATTACTTGTACGACCATCTGAGGTTTATGCCAGATCGACCATCTATTGTATTGATCTTACATTGCTCATAATAAAAAGGTCAGATCTTTGTTTGTGCTTCTACATCTTGAATATATTGTGATCTCCATGTGTTGATGAATCTTGTATGCACTTAATAACTCAATAAATTAGTAGTAGTTAGTGATTCCAAGAAAGAATTTGGCTTGGGATCATTACACAACCCCACCTGAAAGGGGTTGTGGTTGGTTGAGCTATGCAGGGCTCATTTGTAGATATGATGGACATAGGGAAGACTCCCATCCTATGTGCAGGATATGCACGATCATTCAATTTATGACCTCGGTTTGGCCATCTGTCTGGGGGTGGAAGGTTGTGGATTTGGTGAGCTTGGTGTCCAGCAGTGACCAAAGGCTCGACTAGAATGTGATAAGAAATTGACTATCCTGATATGAGACAATGGTTTGTGGGATTCCAAAATGTACCCAGACTTGTTCAAACAAGAGCTTGGTAGTGGCTTCTACTATGATGCTCTTCTTGCAAGCAACCAGAATCGCCATCTTAGAAAAGTGATCGACAACCACAAAAACACAGTCATTTCCCCACTTGGTGGATGGGAGGCCCGACATGTAGTCCATTGAGATGGATTCCCATGGTCTTTCATGAGTAGTAAGAGGGGTGTATAGGCCATGTTTCTTAGTGGTTGGTTTGGCAACGGAGTAGGAAGTGCAACACATGATATACTTGTTGACCTCCTGTCAAATTTTTGGCCAGTAGAAATGTTTTTGTAGCATCGCCACTGTCTTTTCGATGCTGAAGTGTCCTGCCACCCTACTGTAGTGGGCTTCCTAGATCAGTTTCACTCTCTCACTTGAGGAAACACATATATGGCCCAGATGACACAACAACCCATCCTGACGATGGAAATTATCTACAACTACCTTTGCACCCAACATTTAGTAGGTGGTGGCGAAGTTTGGGTCTGTCTCATAGAGTTGGGGCCATCTAGAGCTCTCATGGCCATAGGAGTCTATCACTATGTTGAGTGATGTGACTAGTGGTCTGTTGAGGCAATCAACGATGCGGTTGGTGATTCTTGTTTTATACTTGATGTTGAGGTGGAATTGTTGCAAGTATGTGGACCACTTTTGATGGTGGTCATTCTACAATTTTCCTTGTGTCTACATGAACTGCAGTGGCTTATGATCAGTGTGGATGACTATCTGCCTCCCAAGAATGTAATGTCTCTACTGGAGGCAGGTTTGCACAATGGAGTACATTTCTTTGTCATAAGTAGGGTACTTACGGACAACATCTAATAGTGTCTCACTATGATAGGCCACAGGGTGGTTGTGCTACATGAGAGTGGCACCCACAGCATAGTCTGAAGCATCGATCTCAATCTCAAAGGGCTGCTACAGGTCTGGTAGTGAAATCACTAGGGATGAGCACAAGCGCTACGTCAAATCATCGAATGCTTGTTTTTGGGGCCGGCCCCACGCAAATTTTTCCTTACCACCACCCCTGGTTATTTGGCTGAGGGCCCATGCAATATGGGAGAATCCCAACACAAACTTGCAGTAGAAATTGGCAAGGCCTAAGAAGCTCTGAAGCTCAGTGAGTGTGATTGGGGTTGGCCAGTCATGGATGGCTTGGATCTTGGCTGGATCCACATGTACACCATGTTGATCAATGATGTAACCTAGGTAATGTACCCTGTCCATGCCGAAAGAGCATTTTTCCAGGTTGGTGTATAGCTTTTGCTGCTGCAGGGTGTGAAGAAATTATTGAATATGCTACAAGTGTTCGGCCCAAGTCTTGTTGTAAATGAGAATGTCATCAAGATAAACAACTACAAAAGTATTGGTGAATGGTCACAGGATATCGTCCATCATCCTCATGAAAGTGGCTGGAGTTTTTTTCAGACCAAAGGGCATGACCAACCATTCAAAAAGTCCTTCCTTTGACTTGAAGGCGGTCTTCCATACATCTGTTTGTTCTATCCGGACCTGGTGGTAGCCAAACTTTAGATCAATCTTAATGAAGTATTTGGCCCCCATGAGTTGATCAAGGAGGTTGTCGATTCGTGGAATCAGGTACCGATTTCTGACTGTGATTTTATTCAAAGCCCAATAATCAATGCAAAGTCGCCAAGTTCCATATTTCTTATGTACCAACACGATTGGGCACCCACAAGCTGATGAGCTAGGATGTATGTGCCCCTTGTGGAGAAATTCTTGGATCTGTTGCTTGATCTCCTAATTCTTTAACAGAGAGCAGCGATAGACTGGCCCATTGGGAAGCGATGCATTGGGGGTAAGATCGATGGGGTGCTTGACTTGACAGTGTAGAGGTACCCTGGTAGGTGAGGAGAAGATATCCGAGTATTCTTCCACAACCTTATCTACTTGCTTCTGCTATGTGGAGAGGTCGGTCACAGAGACCCTGGATGTGGTTATGACTTTTCTGTCATTCTAAGAGAGAATCGTGAAGAAGACAAACTTCCCCATCTGAGAGATGATCTTCCTGCATTGCTTAGCAGAGATCAAGGAAATAGCACTAGGTGGGACAGCCTCGAGTATCCTGTACAATTTCCTATTCAAAGTAATAATAACACTACGAGGCCTAGACTCATATACAACATGACATTTCCATAAATAGAAACATCACACAATACTTCATCTTTGAAGGGCTTGATGTCGTACGACAATCGACACTGTTGGTTGACGTGGAGATCTCTTCCTTGGCGAAGCCATCCAATGGTGTAGGGTTGTGGGTGCGGCATTGTCGGCAGGGTCAGTCGCTTCATGACCTCTACTAAGATGAGGTTCTTCTGGCTACCACTATAAATGATGAAGTGTAGTGGGGTGCCTTTTACCCACATCTGTGAATGGAAGAGGTGCTCTCCTTCTTCTGGCTCGTCTGGTTCACCATGCAAGAGCTTGGTGGTAGCAATGGTGGCACTGGGTTCCGCATCAATGATCTGTCTTCTCCTTTCTAGTTCTGACTCAGAGTCCTAACCTGCATCTGATTTAGAGTCTTTCACTTTGGCCACCAACGTCTGCTTTGAGTGGTAGTCAACAGTGTTATACCAAGGGCTCTTATGGAAGTCGCACCACTTCCTGGTAACTTTCTTTGTCTTTTCGGTGTCCTTCTTTACTTGCAGCTTGGACCGGTTGTCCTAATATTGTCCATATTTGCTCTGTCCTTTTTTTTGTGGCTTGGGGCTACCCTTTCCTGGATTTTTTTGTGCGGGGTTCCCCGACCCAATTTTTTGTGTCTTTTGTTTGAGCTTCTGCTCGATTTTGACGGCATATCGGTAGGTCGCACCTAAGGATGAGATGTCCAAAAATTCCATTTTGGTTTGGATGTATCTATGCAGAGCACCACGATACTTGAGCACTAGATGTCTCTCTGATTCTTTGATACCCATCTTGGTGCAGAAGGTATGGAAGATATTTGTGAAATCTGGCACTTCTTGGTCTCTTTCTTGCCACAGTGTGGTCCATTTGGTATACAAGTCGTCATAACTTCTGACAGGGTAGTATTGTTACTTAATAGCATCCCTGAAGGATTCCCAGGTGGTCGTGACTATAAATAATGAGGGTTCCTCTATTTCCTTTTGCTCACAGAAAGTTTCCCACCAATCTTTGACATGGGGAATGACTTTGAGGAGTGCAAAAGTAATATTTTCTCTATTCGAAAAGTTATGGATAGAGAAATACCCTTCTAGTAGATTCAGCCACTTGTCTACAGCATCTGTGTCTATCTGACCTTCAAATATAGGAATATCAAAGTTTATTTGTACCTTGAAGGGGGCGGTTCCTCCACTCGAAGAAGATGCATCGTCTGTTGGTAATCGCCAAAGGATTTGTGCAAAATTATCCATCATCGTGTTCCTCTGTTACGTGAGGTATTCCTCAATCAACAGTTTGAAAGAATCTCATGTCCCGTCATATTTCTTTTATTCTTCCATGAGAGGCCGCTTAGGTGTGTGAGAGCCTTTGTCCTCAAGAGAAACAAGCTCGAGACCCAAATCTTTGTACTCCAACCTCATTGGGGACATGAATTAAGACGACAAGGAGAAGACCACTCTGATACCACTAATTTGGATTTTATGAGAAGAACCAAATGAATACAGATTATTACTAGATTCTTAACAAAAAATAACAGAGATACAGTAAAACTAGTTTTCTATTCAATAAGGAAATAAGTTGAAACTGTAAAATGCAGCGGAAAACAAGCTTGTTGGAATGGTGGTGGCTTATCTCTGAGAAGAGATGTGACGGTTGCACTCATTCGCAAGAAGATGATTACAATGAGGCTCTCAAGGAAGTTTTACAATAAATAGGAGTTTCAAAAACCCTAAACATCCAAAAACCTAACCCTAGGAGATGAAGCACCAAAAGTCATGTGGGCCCCATTTGGGTAAGTCAGTACATCAACTTCTTGGGGTCGTAACTTTTGCATACGATCTCCGTTTTAGGCATATGATAGCCCATTAGAAAGATCTATCTGAGGAATACAACAGCTTCACAAAACTCACAAAATTTTTCAATCACAACATACTCCAAAAAATGTCATTTAGGGCCTCAAAATGGCTCCGAAAGTTCAAGACCCGGAAATCTGCTAAAAATAGTAAATTATCAAAATTTCTAGAAAGTTGTTTTGAGCCAGCTGGAAAAGGTGAATGGCCATTGATATCCACCTGGATCAGTCACTCATCAAGATCCTTGGGCATCCAAATGTACTAATCACTTTCTCAAACAGGAAGGCTATTGTTGTCTTTGCGCTACAATCTTTTACTAGTGTTTCTTCTTCCCATCTCGTTAAGTACTTTGTTACAGTAATGGTATACCTTTCTCCTAACCTCTTTGTTGGTGGATTAATTGGTCCCACAAAATCTATTGCAAATTTTTAGAATACTTGCTAGGTTACTTGTGGTCTTAGGGGAATCTCATCCTGTTTATTAGGTTTACTAACCCTATGACATACATCACAACTCTAGCAATAGCCCTTTTCATCTCTGTGGATGGTTGGCCACCATATCCCTGCGTGCAATACCTTCTATGCATTAGATTTTCTTTCATAATGTCCTCCAACTATTCCCTAATGAGCCTCTACTAAAATCCCAGTCCTTTCATATTCTAGTACACATATTCTCAAGATGTTTTCTGCACCCATCTTGTATAAATGTCCTGCAATCAATTGATAGTTTGCAACTCTGACTACCATATTTTTCTTCTGCGTTGTGCTGAATTATTTTGGTGCGATCCCCATACTCAAGTATTGAATGACTTCAAAAAAATATTCATCAACTACTTGGACTGAAAATAATTTTGCATTAGGAAATTTATTCTCCAAATTCGTAGGGTCCTCTCCATTGGTGATCCTTGACAAGTGATCAGGTCCTGCATTCAACTTCCCTGGTTTGACTATCACTTCAAAATCAGATTCCTGA
Organism: Picea engelmannii; assembly: GCA_009831015.1. NCBI lineage: Eukaryota > Viridiplantae > Streptophyta > Pinopsida > Pinales > Pinaceae > Picea > Picea engelmannii. Next base: position 391,701 of record ML778566.1, on the reverse strand, counting down.
AAAAACAGTAACCATATATAGATCCTCCCCCCCAACACTGGCTTATTGACTAGGTATTTGAGGGAATAATGATCTGTGAACATTTTAAAATGTTTCCCCAATAGATAGTGTTTGAACTTATGCAGTGCATATACCATTGCTAGGCCTTCTCTTTCTGTAGTATTGTAGTTCTTCTCTGACTTTGACAATTTTTTCTTGCAAATTTTATCAGATGGTCAAATCTCCTTCTCATGGCTGTGACAGAATATCTCCAAGTGCTATGGTTTATTTATATACATGCACATGGAATGTCTTTTCCCAATCTAGGAATACTAGTATCGGTGATGTTTCCATCTTCTCTTTTAGAATATCCAATCCTCACTGACAGTCCTCATTTAACTAAAATTTACTATATTTCCTCAACAATTTCTCCATCGACACAGTGATATGCGCATACCCCTTTATAATTTTTTTGTAGTAGCATGTGTGTCCCAATGTTGCTCTCACTTGACGTACTTATTTTGGTTGTGGTAAGTTGAAAATCACTGCAATCTTGGCAGGATCTACTAGCAAGCCTTGTTTTCACACTATATGGCCCAATAATATCCCAAAAGGTGTCCCAAATATGAACTTATTGATATTTAATGATATTTGGCGTTGCTTGCATCTTTCCAACATCAACCTTAATACCTCTACATGATCTTTCAACAGACTATAGATTGTCCAATCATCTAGATATACTTCTAAAAACTGATGGATGAATTCTATGAATGTAGCTATGACTACTCTTTATAATATTGTTGGTGCATTCTTCAGTCCAAAAGGCATGACTATGTACTAGTAGGATCCCCATTCTATGCAAAAAGTGGTCTTGTACCTGTCTTCTAGAGCTATCTTGATCTGATGGTAGTCTAAGAATCCATCTGTGAATGAGTATGCTTCATATCCTCCTACATTCTCTAATAATTCATTTGTGAAAGGGGTAGGAAAAGGGTCATGTAGGAAAGAATCATCTAGCTTCCTCATGAACTACCATAGGGCTTACCCATTCATATTCCTAAACTGGTTCTATGATTCTAGCTTCCAACATTCTGTCAATTTATTCTTTTACTTTCTGCTTATATATTGTCTTCAGTCTATATGGTCATTGTCAGACTGATCTAGCCTCATATTTGAGAGTTATATTCATATCTCCTAGCTCTCTTACTATTTCTTTCATCTCTATAAAGGTTGTTGGGAACAAGTCATTGTACTCATGCAGTAACTCTGTCATTCTTTCTATTGTCTGTTCATCCCCGTAATCCCCAATATTAGCCATTTTGGGATTGTCATTTGTCCCAATATTTACTTTCTTCACTTTGATTTGTGAAAAAAATACTTATGATTCAAGAGATGGACCTTCCACCTCCCTCTCTCCTTTAGTTTATATAATTTGAATTTTGCATGGATCATCTTCATCTGGTGCTTCTTCTTGTACATGGTAGCATGCAATTAGTTCTTTCATTGTCTGTTTGTTCTATTGTTGATACTCTATTATAAGTTCAACCTCTGGTTCTCGAATGAATATTACCCCCCTGATCTGTTTGAGTGTTGAATCCATGTTGGGGATCTGATGTTCAAATGAGAAAGTGACTATAAAATTATGTTGTAATGTTATCTATTCTGTAGTGCCTCTGCGCAATTCTTGGTCTACATACCAGTTTGTTGGAATTCCTTTCAATGTGTGAATAAAGTGGTGAGGCCATTCTTCTGGTGGTTTCACTATCCATAGTGTTTTTCACTTCTCCAACTGTTCTACTAGTGTACCCTATCCATCATATCTATGTTGTTGATTGATTTCAAGTTCTATTCCAAATATGATGTGCAATAATTTCTTACATTGGTACCATTCCTTGATTGTCCCTTTGTGCGCACCCCACCATATTGCAGGTGTTTCCTTGAGTGCTATGTCCAGAGACAAGAGTATTTGATTCTCTAACACTTCATCTTTGTATCTTGTTATGAGTTATTCTAAGTCATTCACCCCATGAAAGCTGGTAGGTTCTCTTATCTATGTACCTACCCATCTTACTTTGCGGTCTATTCTTGTGCACCTTCTTGTGGAGACTTCATGTAATCTATGATGCCAATTCTCCAACCCTGTATCTGAGTCTGACGTGCATGATGTGATACATCTCCAACTGAGTACCCCATATGCAGTTGGATTCACATAATATTCTTCTCGCATAGTGGTTCTATATAACTGGTTAATTTCCTCCAGGTCTAAACAAGTGGGTTCTACAAACCTTTCTCCTTATGATGGATCTAATGGCGCAATGACTCTCTACTCTCCTGACTCAAATGTCATCTTCCTCGTCTTCAAATTGATTATGGTATGATTTTTAAATTCCCAATCCAAGACAAGCAATGTCGAATAAGGTGTTGTGCCATCCACTATTTATCTTACTTTGAAGTCAGATTTAGTGCACACTCCATCGAGATCTACTGTCACACCCTTTAACCTTCCAATTGGAAGAACCATGTGTTTATTTTCTAGTTTCAACTAAACATGTGAATATCCTAATTTGGGCTCTCCCATACATTGCCATGTCTTCTTGGGTAGCACATTCACTTCGGAGCCTAAATCCAGTATAATATCCCTCATGTTTAAATCTCCAATGTTGGCATTCAGTCTGAATTCTCTGCTTGTCTTCCTTGTATGCAGATGATTAACTATTTTCTGTTCTAGCTTTCCCTATATGTCTATGTTACATCTTTCTAATATCTTTTGTAACACTTTAACAAATGATAGATCATTTAGTAGTTTGACACAAGATTGCATAAAATCCTTTATGGTACTTACTTGTCCTAGGGGATGTGCTTCATTAGTGTGATCCAATGATGAAGGAATCTTGCATTTTTATATGTCCTAAGTATGTTACGCAGTCGATGTAGACGCAATGTATGGCTTCTAGAATTCTTGGTTGGCTTGCTTGAATATCTCCTTTTAATTATGCTCATCAAACTTGTTCTGGGGTTCGACATTCTTCTTCACCCATTGGTGTTTTGTTGGATCTTGTCTTATTGTGTCATTTCCTATCTTAGCTCCTCTACGTGTAACTATGTTGATATTTCTTCCATCATCCTTCGCTTCTTCATAAATCCATTGAACATTATAATTGTTCTGATTTCTCTTTTCCTGGATCCTCCCTAATAGTTTTGGATAGTCTTGTGTGTCACAATCAGATGTCCAATAATATATACATGTCACAAGTTGAAATGGACATTATATTGCATAATGTCCTGGTTCTTGGCAGTTATGGCATACCATCAGTCCTCTACCTCTTCCAAATCCTCCTCTACCTCTCCCTCCATATATGTAGCCAAATTGATCTCCTCGCAGTGTGTTGTACTGAGGCACCTAGTTATACCATGCAAGATTATAATGTGGCTGCGCGATATTGTATTTTGGTTGCACAGTGTTATATTGTTGTGGCATAGTGTTATATGGGGCTGGTACTTGGCTAAATTGCGATGCATATTTCTATGCATGCACCCTATAGGAGTGTGATGTTCTTTCCCTCATCAACTCCATTGCCCTACAATATTTGTCATCATGGCCTACTGACTTGTAAAACGTTCAATATGAACACTTAGGCATTGTCTGGTATTTTTTCATCATTGGAAAATGATATGGATCATGTCCCTGTGTCTTACAGATCTCACACCATAGTCCTCCTGTTAGAAAAGGGTTTGGCAATCTTGTTTCCATGTACTATGCAAATTTTGGGCTTTCATTGTTGTGGTGTCCTTTTGTCCTACATGTGGTACACCAAACAACTTATCTTTTGTCCTTACTCTTATTTTGGTTTAATTGAAATTTTATATTTTTCAGGTCCTCCTTGAGATCCTCTATTGTTGGATCTATCTTTTGATATTTTTTCTCTTCTAGTTGCAAGGCTACCTGCAGAGCCTCTTCCTGGGTATGAAACTTCTGTTGTCTCATAAGGGTATTTCAAGTGTGGTAGTAGTGAATTCACAAAAATATTCCTATGTTTCATATATGTCATGACATCCTTCATCTTTCCCTTCAATTGTTTGAATCTCTGGTCTATCTCCCAGACAGATTCTCCTGGTTTCTACTTGATCTCTATCATCTCGTTCATGTATTGATCCCTTGAGTTAGGCTTTTGGAATTCATTTATCAATAGCTTCTTGCTATCCACAATTATTCTAGTTGTTCCTGGTGGACTGTTTGTAGCTAAGCTCATGTACCAATCCAGTGTCTGGTTTCTTAATGTGATGGATAACTACACAAGTTTGTTATCCTCATATGTGATCTTCTATTCTTCCAAGATCTTTTCACATATGAATAAGTGCTTCTCAGGGTCCTCCGACGCCTCTCCCTTTAATTCAGGTAACTTGATGGTGGGATTATGTTCTTCCATCCTGAATGATAAACTACCACCTCTGCGCAGTGTATATCCTTGAATAATACTTGTTGAACTAGCTCCCCTAGTTGTTGCTCCATGTGTAGATGTACTTCCTACTGCATTTCTGCCACTGAAATATGGTTGTCTAAATGGTGGTGCTCTTTCTAGTGTATTATTCACACATGGGTTTATGGGTTCGAAACTGACACTGATATAAATAGGATTTTTTCTTCCAGTTTCATCTCTTGGACCTCTTGTCTTCCTTTCATATGTCGCGTGAAGAATTTCCTCAATCTGCTCCACAAATTGGAGATCCTCTACCTCTTCTTCATCGCTTTCCAAGCCTTCCCTCCTGGTTATGGCTCTCTTCTTTTTTTTCATCTTATATTGGTAGGGTACTCCACTACACGTTCTTTCTATTATCACATGCTAATTTTTATTAATTTTTCCAAAGCATCTTTCCCTTGTGCTATTTTTCCACTCAGATTTTAAAACTTTTTCACTAGCTCCGTCAAGCTTCCATCACCTAAATACTTCACTCAACTAATCATCCAAAATAGTCATTTCCTCCATGAGTCAAAATTGGAAAATATACCAAACGTATATCTAGCCTTAATGCTTATCTAAATTCCTCAGTCCCATCACGTCATTCATTTTTACCCTTATTATCATATTCCCGTTGAAAATTAAAAATATTCCTTTTATTAAGCTTAAGATCCCTTATCTTATCTACAAATTCATGTGATGAACCTCATATGCCCAAAGTCCTTGGAAAATGGAAAAAAGTTTATAAATTATTAATATAAATATTTTTATATTAAATATTTATATTAATATTTAATCCAAAATCTTCACGTCAAGTCATGGGCACGAATCTCAAATAATATTTTAATGTGGAAAATTAAAAGGGTGGATGGAGGGTACATATCCATTTTGGGGGTCGAAAGTAAATGGGGGTTAATTTTTTAAAGTGGTCCTGAAATCCAAACCACTATGTTTTATGTTGGAGTACATGTTACTACATCATGCATTTCGGGAGATGGAATGGTAAGTATTAAAAACACTCTCTGCAAGCTCCTAAATACTATCACAATATCATTTTTGTATTGATTTAAATTTATAAATGTGTGGTGTGAGTATTTACGAGTTAAAATGAAGATGAATTTTCCAGAAGTACGTTTCAAAATAAACCATGAAGTTTATGATGCTATAAAGAAATTTTTACTCACGGTGGAAAAATTCTACAGAAGTAAAAGGGGAAGATCAAGGGATATTTTCCAAAGATGGTTTCCAAGACATGGTTTTCAAAACCATAGGAAACAAACCAGTAAATTTTTTCACAGTGAAATGGTAAATATTTATTGGGAAAAACAAGACATGGTTTTCAAAACCATGAGAAACAAGCAATAAATGGTTTTTCAAAACCACGAGCATGAATTAAATATGGAAATTTAATTTTACATGATAAAAAATATTTGGGAATTATTTTTATTCAAATATATTATTCCCAAATATTTAAGGAGAATATGGATAAATAAAATTAGATTTGAAAAAAGCACAAGTGGCATTTCAAAGAGAATGTGGCAGTCAATTTTCGCAGTAGTTGAGGAGAAAATTAGATTTACAGGATGATATTTGGGTGAACCAGAATGAATTTTTAAAATTCAAACGAGGTTATTTTCAAGCACGGACCCAAGAACATTAACCTTGTTCTTTTTACACAGGTGTCATAGATTGGGAGATTCGAAGGAATCTTGGAGCCCTATTTTTCAGTTTCATCATTTCATGTTCAAGACATGTTTTGTGACATGTATTCCGGCCAGCTAGAGATCAATTTCAAGAAACTGAGAGAGGTTTTTCTTCAGAATGAGCTTATCTAAAAAAAAATACTCTCATATTTTACACAATTGTTATGGTTTGAGAATTAAAGGTGGTGTTTTGAATCATTTTCTTCTCCTAAAAAGAAGGAGATCAGTTAAAATGTGTCATGTTCTGTTTGTAACTGTTTCTATCTTGGGAAAGGGGTTGGAGTTCAAAGTTGTGATTTGGAAGGGGCCTTTAGTTTTATATATTTCATTGTAAAATATTATAGAAAGGGGAGGCCTTTAAGCTAGGAAGGTGAAGGGACTGTGTATAAATTTCTCAGACTGTCCTTATGAATTAATATAGTAGTACAATGCTTTTGATAGCTGAGATTCATCATGGTGTATTCTTTAGTGTGTTTTCCTCTAGTTCACATTCATTTGACTTCTGTTATTTCTTCTAAGCACAGATAAGAGTACATAATTGGAATTCATCCTTGATAGATTCTCATTTCATATAATTAATGAATTTGTCATGTTTAATGATTACAGGTCCAGAATTCACTCTCTCTTAAGTGCTTTGTTCATTGTATTCAGCTTGATGTTATTTCTTCTAAAGTTACAATTGAGAATTCATGTTTGTTTGATGTTCTCATTTGTAATGGGATTTTCTCTTTTCTGTCTTTCCATCATATGAATACTATTTATTGCTAAAGGATATGCTTACTTTGCCTCTATTCCCTCAGGAGTACAGTAGTTGTATTAATATTCACAGTATATCTCAGGATTTGACTCCATTGCCCAATGTTCTCTTCCTCTTGTTTTTCCTACCAACCCTTTTAAGAAACTAAACAAACATGTCCTATTGCAGAATCTGACCTCTATGTGTCCAATTCCAAATATTTTTTATTATTTTCAGTCTCTACATGTTTGAGAGAGCCCTATCTCATTGGAATGATCAGAATCCAACCTAAAGTTGGTTTGTAGGTTAACTCTGTCATTTTTTTTCTCTGTCGAACAAATTTACAGAGTGCTAACATTTTGGCGCCGTTGTCTGGGAGAGAAGGTACAATCTTCCCTGGTATAAATGACAAAGTTCATATATGAGTATTGATGGTGAAAAGTAGTCATACACAAAAATTTTGAACATCATTCACCTGGCGACTCCATTTTCAAGAATCTAGAATTCAAAATTTTCATGGCGACTACACTGTATAAAGACTTGGTAGCCTAAATATTTTATTGATGACTCCACTGCTTCAATATGGATCACAGATCTAAAAGGTATGCTCCAATGAATATCTCTCATATTCTTGTCTTTCCAAATCGTATTCCTCAAATAGATCGACAATCTTATTTTCCTAAATTCAAAGATGGTAAAGCAAATGATGTTTCCTTGCACTAGATTAGATTTCACATGCACATATGTAAGTTGGGGGTTGAATTTCATGAGGTTTGTTTGATGAAAATGTTTATGGATACTCTAGACAGGAAATCAAGATTATGGTATGAAGGTTTAAAACCAGGTATCTTATACTCTCTTAAGGATTTCCACATAACATTCTTTAAGTATTATGGTGAATCTAATCCTTCATTATTGGTGTTTGATGATTGTTGTGAATTTTGTGAACATTTCATTAAGTACCTTGAAAGTGTTTTTGGTAATGAAGGGTGTATGAATTATGAAATCATAGAATCCCTTTATGAATATTCATCCCAACAACAAACATTATCTCCTCATTTGGTTGAAGATGAATCTGATCGAGAAATTGTTGCTAAAAGTCATTTTCCTTCTCCTAAACTTGATGAAGATATTCAACAAGATTTCCAGCTAGAAAAAGTGTTTCAAAGTTGTCTTTCTTCCTCTGTGAATGATGTGGTTATTCAAATTCTAAGTAGCCTAGACATGGATGAGGGTTCTGAAACTAAATTTATGGAGACCTCAAGCAGTGAACCAACAAATGACATAGAGTTTCAGGAAAGCAACAAAACTATGTATGCCACTTTTCAATCAGAATACAGAAACATAATGAAGAGGAAGTTGTTTTATTTGATTCCTTTGAAAATAATGGTTTTGAAAATGCATCCATTGAAACTATAGAATGTGAAATAGTTCATGTTATTATCTTTTCACATTTGCAAGAATATTATGATAAGGAACTTATTTCCCTTCATTCATTTGAAATTCAAAATGACAGTCCTTAAGAAAATTTCCCGAAGGTTAATAAAACCAAATCAAAATTGTTTGATGAACAAGAAGATAGCCTTGATGCACATAATATGGTTTTCATATTTGAAGATGTTCAAGGATGTATGAATGTTTGTGTTGATATGCATGGAAGAGTAGACAAACCTATTGCTTCGATTTCTTTTGACAAGGTTTTCAGAATTGAAGAAATAGAGCAAGAACAAAAAACACTTATGAAAGAGGCTTGTCTTTCTATTTTTATTCATCAAGAAGAAATGATTTTTCATTTTTTTCAAGATCCTGTGGTCATCCTATTACAATCATCATCAAAGGAGGAATTTGTTTCATTCATAAGCTCAGATTTTGGATTCAATTTTTGTTTTCAGCTGCCATCTTTTACATTTGTTTGTATGCTTAAGAAACATGTGAGCAGAGGACAATCAGGAAGCCAATTGCTTGATTGGTTTCATTGGAACTTTAGAATCACTTGATTGAGTATTAATTTCAGCATTTTTAGAGTAGATAGGAGTGTGAAAATAAGCTTGTTGGTCAAGTAGTTTTTAGTTTGGGTTTTCAACAGTGTGTACATCTAGATTGTAATGGTGTATTTAGTGTTCATTTTTAAGTTGAGAGCAGTGTACAGACTTGGGTTTTTAGTGGATATTGGTGATAGGTCAGAGAAGGGTACACACATTTTTTGGGAGAAGCCCAATGGATTAGGCACCGGTTCTACGAGTTTTTTGGTACCTCACTGGGAAGATAAAATCCCCATTGGAACCCATGTTATCACATGCTAATTTGTATTAATTTTTCCAAAGAATCTTTCCCTTGTGTTATCTTTCCACTCAGATTTTAAAACTTTTTCACCAGCTCCGTCAATCTCCCATCACCTAAATCCTTCATTTGACTAATCATCCAAAATAGCCATGTCCTCCATGAGTCAAAATTGGAAAATATCCCAAACCTATATCTAGCCTTAATGCTTATCTAAATTCCTTGGTCCCATCACTTCATTCATTTTTACCCTTATTATCATATTCCTGTTGAAAATTAAAAATATTTCTTTTATTAAACTTCATCTCCCTTATCCTATCCACAAAGTCATGTGATGAACCTCATATGCCCAAATTCCTTAGAAAATGGAAAAGAGTTTATAAATTATTAATATAAATATTTTGATATTAAATATTTATATTAATATTTAATCCAAAATTTTCACGTCAAGTCATGGTCACGAATCTCAATTAATATTTTAATGTGGAAAAGTCAAAGGGTGGAAGGAGGGCTCATATCCATTTCAGGGGTTGAAAGTAAACGAGGGTTAAATTTTTAAAGTGGTTCTGAAATCGAAACCACTATGTTTTATGTTGGAGCATGTGTTACTACATGATGCATTTTGGGAGATGGAGTGGTAAGTATTAAAACCACTCTCTGCAAGCTCTGAAATAGTATCGCAATATCATTTTTCGTATTGATTTAAATTTATAAATGAGTGGTGTGAGTATTTACGAGGTAAAATGAAGATGAATTTTCTATAACTACGTTTCAAAATAAACCATGAAGTTTCCAATGCTATAAAGAAAGTTTTACTCAGGGTGAAAACTTCTACAGAAGTAAAAGGGGAAGATTAAGGGATATTTTCCAAAGATGGTTTACAAGACATGGTTTTCAAAACCACAGGAAACAAACCAGTAAATAGTTTTCACAGTGAAATGGTAAATATTTATTGGGAAAGACAAGACATGGTTTTCAAAACCACGGGAAGCAAGCAATAAATGGTTTTCAAAAAGTATTTGGTAATTGTTTTTATTCAAATATATTATTCCCAAATATTTAAGGAGAATATGGATAAATAAAATTATATTTAAAAAAAGAACAAGTGGCATTTCAAAGAGAATGTGGCAGTCAGTTTCTGCAGCAGTTGAGGAGCAAAGCAGATTTACAAGATGATTTCTAGGTGAACCAGAATGAATTTTTAAAATTCAAAGGAGGTTATTGTCAAGCATAGACCCAAGAACATTAACCTTGTTTGTTTCTTATACAAGTGTCACGGATTGGGAGATTCAAAGTAAACTTGGATCCCTATTTTTCAATTTCATGATTTCTTGTTCGAGACATTTTTTTGTGACATGTATTTCTGCTAGCTATAGATGAATTTCAAGAAACTAAGAGAGGTTTTTTTTAGAACAAGCTTATATAAAAAAAAAAAAAACACTCTCAAATTTTACACAGCTATTACGGTTTGAGAATTACAGGTGGCATTTTGAACCCTATTTTTCTCCTGAAAAGTAGGAGATCAGTTAAAATGTGTCATGTTCTATTTGTAATTGTTTCCATTTTAGGAAAGGGGTTGGAGTTTTAATTTGTGAGCTATAAGGGGCCTTTAGTGCTATATATTTCATTGTAAAATAGTAGATAAAGGGAAGGAATTTCATCCAAGAAGGCGAAGGGACTGTGTGTAAATTTCTCAGAATGTCCTTATGAATTAATACAGTAGTACAGTGCTTTTGATAGTTGAGATTCATTATGATGTATTCTTTAGTGTGTTTTCCTCTAGTTCACATTCATTTCACTTATATTGTTTCTTCTAAGCATATCTAAGATTACATGATTGGAATTCATCCTTGATAGATGCTCCTTTCATATAGTTAATACATTTGTCTTGTTGAATGATTACAAGTCCATAATTCGCTCTTTGTTATGTGTTATGTTCATTATATTCAACCTGATGTTATTTCTTCTAAAGTTACAATTGATAATTCATCTTTGTTTGATGCTCTCTTTTGTAATGGGATTTTCTCTTTTCTGTATTTCCATCATCTAAATACTATTTATTGTTGAAGGATATGCTTACTTTTCCTTCATTCCCTCAGGAGTACACTAGTTGTATTAATATTCAAAGTATATCTCAGGATTTAACCCCATCGCCCAATGTTTTCTTCCTCTTGTTTGTCCTACCAACCCTTTTAAAAACCTGAAAAAAATTGTCCTGTTGCAGAATCTAACCTCTGTGTATCCATTGCCAAATAGTTTTGAGTACTTTTTGTCTCTACATGTTTGAGAAAGACCTCTCTGGTTGGAAGGGTCAGAATCCAACCTAAAGTTGGTTTGTAGGTTACCTCTGTCATTTGTTTTATCAGCCGAACAAATATACAGAGTGCTAACATTTTCATCTATTGCGATGATCTTCTTCATCTAGTCTTCCTCCATCATGATTGGATCCAAGGACTCCTCCTTCTTTCCTCTATCCATCTCTTCCTCCATTTCTTCGTCTCCTTTTAGTGCTTCCCCCCTTCCCCCATGCATGCATGGAAGTTTATTTTTCTGAGGCCATTTTCATTACACCTTTGTTATATAGTAACATCTTTATGGAAGTATACAACGATATGATATACCTACCTTGAGTTCCCTTTAGGAACTCTTTCTTTGATGTGATGTAATAATTCATAGTATCTACTCCAAATTATGTGATAAATCCTGCAACAATGTTGTCTAACCAGAAATCTACTGCGCGCATAAATTTATTGTCAACTTGTTGTAACTGCACGATCTCCACAGGATTCCACTCTAGTTGTTTGATCTGATTTGTAAGGTGGTTATATTTTAATCTTAATATCCACTCATGCAACACATGTGGGAGATCACAGAAAAATACTTCATGCAATTCATTGAATATGTACTTTTCCAAATATTTGCTCGGTGTTAACTTCGGTTTTTTGTTATCTTTCTATGCAAATTCCAGCTCTTTTGTTTTCAACCAGATCTTGATCTCTTCCTTCATTAGGTTCCACGGTCTCAACATCCCCTTTTATATTCTCATTCTTTTAATGTCATGTCACTAGATCTGACATTATTTTCACACTTCTTCAACAATTCTCATTCACTCAATCCCATTCTATTCCAACCCGCAACAAAACCATTTGTTGGTTTATACTTCACTCCTGGTACCATTCTTAGGCTAACATAGGTTCATATATACTATGGTTTCCAACAAATCGCCCCTAAAACTATTGGCCCTCCTGGTAAAATAAAAGGCAACAAAATGCATAGGATGCATTGCGTAGTCTCACCCGAGATAGTTCTTATGGGTGGCTGCAATGCTCAGGTTCTTGCATCCTAGGAAATGAGTGGGGATATTTGATTAACCTCAGTGATATTCATTTATTTAATCTAACATTCAAATTACATTGATTAATCTATCATTCTTACTCATTCATGTAAAATATCATATCTAACTAATTCATTCATTCATTTGTCTAACATATAACCATCAACAAGATAACATTCAATCGCATAATACATGATCTACCATGGTTCTCCCCTCCTCGGCTACGTCCACAAATATTTTGTTGCTCTTCTCTTTTATTATTATGGTTCCAAAACTACAATGCCTTGCGCATTACAACTCCCCATTAAAACCGGTCGAGATCTACAATGAGGCAGACTAGATCACACCAGGATCCTTAGCCAGTGACCTAACCCTAAATATCTATCTTAATCCCTTTGTTCATCTCAATAGCTTACAAATTAGATCACAGAAAAAACATAATAACAATGAAAAAACAAGATGACATCCAACTCCACCATCGAAGAACCCTGACCTAGACCTCCTAGGTACCTATTTATACATGTTCTTGGCTTACTAGCCATTACATCCTCTTACCAAAACCCTAACCCTATAATGGTTAAGTATTCTTACATGCGTGCCTCACATGCTTTCCTCCTCTACATGTGTGTCTACCTTGCACGTGTTGTTTTTCCTGCCAATTGTCTTGTGCTTTATTCTCCAAAATATGTGCAAAATGTGAAATTATTTTATATACATGTGTATATGTGTGTGCTTGTGATTTTAAGTTTGAAATAAATTCCAATCCAATACATAACTAGGATAGGCATCAAATAATAAATTAGAACTCCTAGAAATGTGGATGTATGTAATATAATCAAATGAATGTTCTATTATATGTACTTGAAGGAATCATCAGAGAAGTGTGGGATTGTGAACATGGTACTCACCATTCAATTGTAAAACTACCAATTATGAATCCAATAGAACCTCAAGAGATAGGATACCATGTGAAATGGTGTCCCTAAGAATTTCAATAACAATGCTATACTTGGACACATTTTTGGTTGTTGGCCCAAGAAAAATGCCTCTAGAAACTACCACTTGGCCCACGTGTGAGTAAATCACCCAGGAGGTGGAGCAAAGGTTTTGAGTGTGACAGCTGGCACCATCCACAAACACTAAGAAAACTAAATACTCTCATGACATACTCCAACCAAGAAAAAGCACGATAAGCACACCAAAAGGAAAAGAGAAAGAACTAAAACTAGTACTAAATACTACCAATATATAATAATTACAAAGGGACAGATGCTTGAGCATCAATGTTGAAGCATAATACCTCTTCACATAGAGCCCAGTTTTGGGCTCCGATAGCACATTATATTCATAATTTGATAATTCATAAGATCCTTTCCATAGGGCATGCCTTGCAATGTAAGGACCATCCCACATCGGATTGACTTTTCTTGCCTGTAAGGCATCCTTGTATTAATCATAGACCAAGACAAGATCTTTGTCAGAAAATATCCTTGGGTGGAATGAATTATGATATTGACTCTTAACATGTTCCTTTTGTACCTCGTTGACAGTGGCCACATCATGACATTGCTCATCGATATGTTCCAAATGAACGAGACACACTTCTAATTATGTTTTGTCATGAAGAATCTCAACAATGATATCTAGTGAAGGTATTTCACATTCAATTGAAAACATTTCCTCCACCTCATGAATGATTTGGAAATGTGATAATCTCATAGTAGTAATAACCAAAGTCCAGTAGGCCCATAATGTCGAATAAATCATTAGGTGCCAATTTTATTTTCTCACATTGATAGTTTGTTGAAGGATGGTCTTGAGTGACTTGTTGATAGCCTATATTTGACCATTCAACTAAGGATAATAAGGAGATGAATTATCCTACATGAAACATAACTTTGATTCTAATAACATCATCATTTGTTTCTATAATTAATTTCCATGGTTAGTGACAATCTCTTTTGAAACTCTGAACATGGAAATGATTTTATTGAATATGAATATCATTGCACTCTCATTGTTATTCGCAAATGTAGGCATGGCCTCCACCCACTTATCAAAGTAGTCGATGACCATAATAATATAATAATTCCCTCTAGCTGAAGGAGGGTGGCATGTCATGAAATATATTGATCCGTAGGATCTTTTAATGACTATGGTTGAGTTTTAATTTTTCATGCGTTAATTAACCATTTGAGAAACTTAATGAAAGAATGAGGAAAGAAGAGCAATTATGACATCCATATACACATATGCAGATCTGAAATGAAATATTAGACAACAAACCATAACACGCAGATTGATAATGGAGTTCGGCACAACTTTGCCTACGTCTCCGGGCCTTTGTCTCTGTGGGGGAGGCTTCTTTGTTTCTGTTCAAAATATCAAAAGTACATCGCAACAGTTCCAATTGGCTAAACAACTGATATGGTCATGTTCTTCCAGATCTCTAGAACCCTTCAAAGAAAATAGCATGCAAAACGGACGTCCGGAGCTCCCAGAAATGGCCCGACAACGTCTGCTCCTCAATAGCTTCCCAGCATAAAAATGGCTTTGGCTTGGCTTCCCTTCAACATAAATCTACTTTTTTTGTCCTTGACTATCCTTCATGGCCTCAAATAGGCCTATTTTATATAGATCTAAATTTGGTTATCCATCTCCAACTTCCTCCCAAAATTTGGGCTCCAAAAATGCCCAATATCTCCCAAAAATGGAGAAAATCAATTAAAACAGGCATAATAATCAAATAAAATCCCAATACTTTAGCATAAAACCCACTTTTATGTAATTTTAGGGAATAATCCCCCTAGAGATGGGTGTGCACCCCCTTATTCTCGGTCATATGTCTATATTTGGCCAAGCGCTAGCCCATAGGCTAAGCGTTGGCCCCCTGTCCCTGGCTCGCTCTTGGTCATTGGGCGTGTGTACCGGAGCACAGGATTAACAATATATAACCTCCACGCTCTGTGTGGTAATGGTCTCGGGTCATATGGGACCGCCCAGGGACCAAGGGCCAGGCCCTATCCCAAACTCCCACGCCGGTTTAAACCTCTCGTGTGTTGGCTCCCGACTACATGGTGTGGTTGTATGTTCGTGTCGAGGGCTGGGGCTAAGCCCCGACCCTTTCCCCCGCCGAAATTTGGTTCTATTCAATTCAAATGATAATTTTAACATATAACGGTTAAGAACCAAATGAGGGCGGGCTGGCTAACCTGACCCTACCATTCCATATGCTATGGGAGGTTGGGGGTTCGACTCCCGTGAACTCCAACCATTTTTACATAAACCAGAGAGCCAACCATAGGGTGCCACATGGCAGCCCGTGACTGGGCCACGTGGCACCTCAACACCCAACCAACAACTACCAAGTGTCAAATGCTGACTGGTCCACGTCACTTGCCACCTATCACCATACTGCCCTGTCATCCTACCACGTGTCTGCCACGTCATCCTGCCAACATAATTGCCTGGTCACCTACTGACGTCATCCCGTGCCACATGTCACCCTTACAATGGTGACACATGTCACCCATAGATTTGTCTATCTGTCTTCCCGTACACCACATTAGCCTACCACGTGTCACCTTCAGGGGTTTCCATGTCACCTATATGGTCGTATGGCCTGTACAGTCAGCATGCCATGTGGCACTGTATGGACTGTACGGATTGTACAGTCATCCCCTTTTTTTGCATGTTTGGGTTTTTAGACATAACACGATATCTTTCGCATACAAAGCCCATATGACGAAGTAAATATATGGCCAGAATCAGGAAGACGAGACGGACGCAATGGTGTTGGTTTTGTTGGATTCCAAGCACTTTCATTTTTGAGCATTTTTAAGCCCTGTCAGGCTTCTGGATCTGATTCCGGATCACACCTCCCCACAAATAGACCTTTTTGTCCCAAAAAGGTTACTAACCAGTCAACAAGCTCGGGATAGGGCCTATCCGATAGGCCACCCGACTTGTTCATTGTCTCTAAACTCTATCCTGTGCACCTGTCTCATCAAGATCAACTGTAACACAATCATGACAACTGACAGTATATTGTTAGCCATTTGAACCCTGTTACATCTTACTGAAGCCACTATCATCCATGCAGAAAACATTACTAATGACAGTATCAAGAAGACGACTGCAAATGAGATGATATACTTGAAATATTTGCATGACATGAGCTTACCTTGAAGCAACTTATGATTGATTTTCCATTCAACAATCATGTCTTGTTCTTGCTTAAGATCAATTACTTCATTTGAAACAATTATTGGTTTGTTTCTTGCTTGCACTGCCTTCTTTAATTGTTCCATTGTTTGAAGTGTTTTA
>ML778566.1:355808-369118 GCA_009831015.1 Picea engelmannii | reverse complement strand
AAATATCATCCATAGAATGTAGTGATGAAATTTGGAGATGGAGTGAACTCAATAGATCCAATTTATTTCCAAAAATATAACGACATTATGTATGTCAATGCACCTTCGTCAACAATAGTCCTTCCAATAATGTTCTTGGAATGCATGAAATTAATTTGAAAGATGACATGATATGGAAGGTGAGGCTTGACATCCATGGTGTCAAACTTGATTACCTATAATATCGATGAATTAGTAGCTCCTATAGTGGATATAAATGTGCCTCATTGTGAGGGAAAAATATGGATCACCTCGAGTGTTGACATTGCACAAGGTGTCTAATCCAAGTCCTCAACAATAGAGTAGTTGGGAATGAATCAAGCATTAGTGTTGTGTGACGAATTATTATACACACCTTCTAGTATGCATGACATTTCATATCCCCAGGCTTCTCTATATGAATAGAATTCTGAGGCTTGGGAGTTTCTTTTACTTTATATGTAAACTCAAGTTTACCATAATCATGGGCCCTCGTCAGCACATATACATCCAATCCCTCCATATTGATGAATGACATAGTACCTTCTTGAAAGGACACACCTTGGGTGCCCACTTTCATATTTACACTGGAAGATCCTTCCAACATATTGTTTCCTTGAGGGAACGGGTTAGTCAACGCAACATGTTATTGTTGTGTCAACCAATGATAGGAATCTTCCATTCTCGGAAATTGGTGGGAAAGGTGATATTCCTTACAAAGTTTACATGGAAAATTCACCTTCATAGCTTATTTTTTATCCCCTCCATCATTATAATTATATTTAGTGTTTTCATTATTGTTCCCGCCTCCTTTCTTATCTTTACCCTTTTTCCTCTAGGTTGTTGGTTACCCTTTATATTCATTGATTGCATAGAATTTAGATTCGACGATTGGAGAGTGGGAATGGTCGAAGTCATAACTTGACCAACCGAAATTTCATGAATAGTCATGTATTTCATCTAGATCACAACCAAATATGTGGTAGTGTTATTGACATAACCAATAATGTCATCGGCATGTGGTCCAGACTTTGGTTTTGTAGGGTTAGTACTTGACCGTGGTGCATCGGAAAAATTTTCGTATAGGATCCCATACTTAGAATATATCAGATACAAATTTTGGGCCATAAAAATGGCTTCCTCCTTAGAGGATACCCCCTACATGTAAACATCATTGGATATATACAACAACAAGTATTTGAGAAACCACTCTATCATGAATTCAAGAGGAATCATGGACTTCATCATTCTTTTTTTTTCCTTTGCAACTCTTGTATGTAATTTGAGATGTGAGTGCCCTAGCCTTGCTATAGGGTAAACAATAAATCAATATCAGCAGCAGACCAAATTGGAACTTGAAAATGGTTGAGAAAACCAATGCCAAATCATGAAAGGTATGAAAATCTAACCCTTGTAACTCGATGTACCATTTTGCAGCAACTACCATAAGAGTGCATTGAAAGAGACATAACTAAATGGAGTCATCATTCAATGAATTTGACAAGCACCATAGGTGAAATTTTGTTACATGATTTCTCGGATACTCGCCAACATTTCCTTTGAACTTAGGGATATTTGAGGTGTATTTGGTGGGGACCGGTGGCCAATTTGGATCCTAGCACATCGAGTCATTCATTAGTTTTGATAAATCCAACAAGTTTAATGTTTTCCCATATTATCATTCCAAATTAAGGGAAGGGATTTCTTGCGAAACCACCATAAAAAGTGAAAGGGTTCAAAATTGAAGGTATGTTAGAGGATTGATATCCTCTACTTATGGGACCAATACATCCTGTAAAGGGATTAGGCCTAGAATATAAAAAAAATACCCACTTATGAGCAAAGGAAATGATGGAGGGATATGACTTTCACCCCAAGAAAATCCTTGCAATGGATTTGAAGAACTCTCTGCCCCAAAGTTAGGGTTATTACTGATTAGTTGAGAACTAGCCATAATATTTTCCATTCCTATAAACAACATTCTAAACATAAAAGAAATAGAAACTAACATCGACAAAGGAGTAACACTTGAAGGTTGAGTGGACCTGGAAATCAGTGGAATAGAGATATTAATCGACGTA
The DNA here is from genome assembly GCA_009831015.1 of Picea engelmannii. Classification (NCBI taxonomy): domain Eukaryota; kingdom Viridiplantae; phylum Streptophyta; class Pinopsida; order Pinales; family Pinaceae; genus Picea; species Picea engelmannii. Next base: position 367,019 of record ML778566.1, on the reverse strand, counting down.
GATACAATGGATTGAGCCACATTATTTGTCTGGGTGGAAGGGTGAGAAGGTGAAATCCCTCCCCTAAATATAACTGAAATTGGGTTTGAAGGGCCCCCAAACCCTAGCATATTCACATTTTTATGCATATTATCCCACCAAAGAGGATGATTATCAGTGTGACCTGACTTGGAGGTAGGAATATAAATTAAAAATAGATCATTTGATGCAATTAACGAAGGGTTAAAGGGTCTGATGAAGCCTTTGGCTTCAATATCTGATATATTTGTAACCTCTAGTGTAGAAGCGTTCTATTTTGCAATCTCAATATCGAAAATATCAACATGACCAGTTGGTAAAAAGGCACCAGATTGGTCTTGTTGATATCTCGAAGGAGGTGGTGAAGAATTTAATATTTCTGTGGAAGGCCTTGAACCCTCCAAGAATGATGAATTAGTTTTTCAACCATTTTAAATCAACGATTCAAGGTAGCTACCAACTAACTCACTAAGTCCAACTACACACAAAGAGAACACCACTACAAAATTTCCTAAGGAAAAAAGAAACAAAAAATACTTCTTCAATACTCCAGCTCAGGTGGATTAGGTCTTGAGACTATAATAGTAAATAAGTTATGTAAAGGCCCTTCTAGACAATGACACAAGTTGATTAAGTCTTGTGGAAGTAGAACAAAAGAGTGTGAAGAAATTACCTTGATATCTACTTACCTACCCCACCTGGTTCAAGTAACTCACTTCGTGGGGAACCCTCCAAGGGTAATGCTAGTGTGATATGACATTTTCTTTAGGTATCGTGGGAAAAACCCCACAGTCACCTATGAGATACCTAGGAAAAGAAACTATGAATACCAACTTGCAGTTAGAATCTGGGGGAACAGTAGATAGGAGGGATCAAACATACGAGTAGGGTAGCAAATATTGAATCTCTGAAAGCACCACCTATCAGGGAAGTAAATGAACTAATGAAACCCCCATATATGATCTCTCCACTATGGTTCATCAAGTCTCATAGGGGTTATCTCCTCCACTCTTCCTCACATGATCTTTTGTTTGGATCATGTGTTAGAGGAGTTTCCCATCCACAACTATGAGACAATTATATTTCTCTCTCCCTAACTCAGACTCCTATGTTTTTTCAATGGCTTAGGAGAGTTATCTCTCCAATCCTAATCCAAGGCCCTATACCTAGACTAGTTTGTATACCCCACAAACAAAAGTCTATTTTCTTTTAAATTATCCATTAGTTTTATAAGTGTTGTTTACTCAAAGGTTTATGAACATGAAACTTAGTGATATTTTGAGATTTAATGAAAATGAAACACTTAAGAACGTTGTTTTTAAGAATAAACTTACTCTGCAATAGAAAAAAAAGTGTTAAGGAATGCTTTAAAATGAAAACTCTTTAAATTTTCAATACAATGCAATCATTTTCAATGAAATATAAGTAATATATTTCACTTTAGATGCAAATGCAAAAATCAATCTAATTTTCATTGAATGAAATGCAACTATTCAAAAATAAGCAAAACTAAAATTTTCCTTTTCAATGAAACTATGACTAAAAACAAACGAAGACTCAAAGTGTTTCAAGAATACAAGTAATATTTTGAAAGAAATACACACAAGATAAGAAAGTGTGCTTAGAAAAAACTTTTCTTCTCAGCGATATAAAGGGTAAAGACTGAAAGAAACAAGAACAAAGCAAACTTCCTATTTTATTTTCTTATTTTTTTTAAAAGCAAAATGAAAATGGAAAACTAGTGTAATTTTTCTTTTTCAATGAAAAACAGATAGGATTAAGGTAGAAAAGAAAAGACAACTAAGACAGAATATTCAGACTATAAATTGGATCAACGGAACAACACAAGACAAGAAAATTCAAGAAAATAAGCTTCAGACTACCCAAATAAGTTCGAAGCATGAAATAAAGAAGCAAAATTCTTTTGATTTTCTTTGTAAAAATATCTAACTTATATTATTTATGTAACTAACAGTCGGTCGGGCAAAGTCACAGGACCCAACAAAGATCCCAAAAAACCAAGCCAGAAAATCCAGAAAGGATGAGGCGAGTAAAAACTCTTACTCAAGAGATGTACACAACTATACAAAAGGAAGGATGCATATGTACATGATTGTATCAAATAAAAAGTGCATATTTATGTGACTGTATGCACAATAAGATGTGTATACAACCCTAAAAATTAAAGAAAATAATGAAAGACAAAGCCAGAAGTCTTGACAAGGTATAAAAAGAAGACTCAAAAGATTTAAACTACTGAGTCAAAAACAGAAAAGGGCAGGCAAACAAGAAAAAGAAATGCATGAACCTAAAACTAACATGTAACATCCCCATCCCTCCAGAGACCAGGTAATGCTACCACGCGAAATTTACAGCTTATATAATATATATTCATTTTAATTAATTTAAAACACTTAATCATGATAACACATAATTACTTCTACTGGTTCATATTCAAACAAGATAAACAATAAATCCACATGCAACAGAATACACGATAACATTCAAGCATCACAAAACATGCATAAAATACATAAGTAAGCACAACAATGATACTTATCTTTTAACTGGACTAAATCCACCAACTGTGTGCAGACTTTCCACGAACCTCCCATCCTTAGACTGCTTTGCTCATCACTCTTATCAGTAGGTCACCCCCGAGCTAGGACTAAACTCCACTGGGCAAGGGAAGTCTAGGCTTGGCAAGGACAATAAGGAATTTTCATAAATCAATAGGAAGGACATTTTATCCCAAGAGCCACTTATGCCCACAACTCACACATCCTCATTCCCCACATGCTTGCTCCACCCCAGGAGAGTACACCTTCACTAATACAAGTCCATCAGCTAGTACACCTCCCTTACCTTGGGCTTCAACAACAAGTTGTACCAGAAGTCTGAGAGTATTGTATCTCCTACAAGATTCCCTTCCAAGAGAACTCACTTCCCAACAGAATCTCTCACCTGGGAGAGCTGCTCACAGGCTTGACAACCTGTTTCTTCAATTCATCTCCTAAGAAATACTACAACAACATTCAACTAGCATACAGGTCACAGCAGCAACAAGAAACATTTATGGACAGCAAAAATGGCAACAGCCTAATGCTAAGACACAACATGGCTTAGGCAAACACAAAGCAGCAACCCAAAATGGTTAAGGCACGAACTCATATTTGTAGTGTGGATAAACCTATGTTCATAGGACACACAAGTCGGCTTTTCCCTCCCCGACTAGTTTCTTAGATGTACGAGGTTATGCAGAGGGCAGACACAAAGGCCCCAATGGGTTAGACAACAGATGGGAAAATGGCAAGTGAACCTCCTTCCCGTGAGCAGTTTTCTCAACTGTGCATAGGTAACTAGAGGTCGACATCTAAGGCCAACTAGTTCAGGTGGAGGATGGCAGAATGACTCACGAACCCCAACCTCAGTTGAAACTTCAGATTTTAACTACATGAGCCTAGGTCAACACTTGTCTTCCTGGAGCTATATGCACTCCATTTAGTCTATGTCCCACTTTCCAGGAACTTAGGATAACAAAAACATATCATGTTCACCATAGTCTTCAAGAAATAATATTAAAATATTATTCCTATAGAGATAAGCCCCCTATCTTAGCCCCTAGGTCCAACTACTTATCCCCCTCCCTTGCCCAACCTTGTGGAAGCTTAGTCCCTCATCACTCTTTCTTCGTGATCGGTCTACATGCAGCGATGTTTATATTTTATTAATGATCTACATAATTACATATACAAAATCAGGCTCCTAGCCTTTAACACTTAGGCTCTCCTTCCTAATAAACACATAAGCCCACCAATTTATCAACACTTGGCTCACCGGCCTACAAAACTTGTTTACAATTCATAAATACAACTAGGGCTTGTTCTTGGGGTATTACAATCCCCTACCCTTATTTTTTCACTATCCTCGGTGCAACTTACTTACACATATATAATTCAAAAATTCTTCAAAATCTCCAAGCTTTAGATATTGGAAGCCCAGTGTCCATCTTTACTTTAAAGCACCAATTCCGGTATCCATACTGCAGTTGAAACTCAATTTCTTTATTCCATAGAGTTTCTTCACAAAAACATTCATCTTATTGTTCCTTGTTACATGCTTCAATTAAACCTCATTGAGAGCATCGAATGTCTATAGATCCATGATGTTCCATCCATTGATAAAATCTCAATAGTTCTATGACTCCACAGACGTAAACACTCTGCTCGTACACCTATTCATTCAGAAGAAACATTAGAACATACATGCAATATATATACAGGCAATTCTAATAACATTATAACCTGTACACAATATACACAACATACAATGAATAGATAATTTATACTTATCTTTTGATTGAGAATAATTCCATATCAACATGGTCTACGCCAAGGTACCAAACCCCAGCAACATTCCAACCAACGGTCTCTCTTCCCCACATGCATGTCCCACCCCAGGAGTGTGCACCTTCACTGTCACACATTCCATCGACCGTTACACCTCCCTTTCCTTGGGATTTAGCAATAGTCCGACTCAAGAAGTCTCAGAACACCGTGGCTCCCGGAGTTTCAACTTCCCTCAGAGGTCTCCAATCAGCATCTTCCTGAGCTACTCTTTGTAGTCAACATTCCACTTTAATCAACATCATCTCATTTGCATCGCACACATTTAGTTATCATGAGGAAACATAAAATAATTCATTTATGAACTCAAACTTAGTTCAAAAGGGAATTCAACTTTTTCCCCAAACACGAAATTCCATTTCATAATTCTTCTTGGTTGTTTCCATATTAGGAATGCAACCTTCCTTGTGGTTTTCCACAAGCACCAAACTGCATACCATTTTCCTACAAGGCTTCATATTGCATACTGCCAACAATTGCCAGTATTTCTTGTACATCATAATTCAATTGCAATATGTACAAAATCTTATGTACTGATCTTAGAATTTCCTGCACCTAGCAATTCAATCACAATTACCCAACAATTAATAAACTAAAATGACTTGTCATTCTATGCATATGCATATTCACAATAATATTTGTAAGTTCATTACTTCTTTTTTTGAACAAGAAAATTTCTTGTATTCAATGCTCATGTGACTACTTGACTTGCAACTTTCCTGTTGCAATGTCTAACACCTCCCTGAAATGTCCTCAACTTCATGAGTTAACAAGATTTCAATTGTTAGTAAAAATTATTTCCATGCAATAATATATATTCATGTACTTACAAAACACATTCAATCATTGCATTTAGTATACAATTATGTCACTTATTATTCATGAGTGCAATTCTCAATGCGTAATTAATCAGTGCACCTTGCATTGGATTACATAATGCTCTTTATCTCAATCATGTATCTCACCATCCATAAGTTGGAATTCGGTCCAATGTGTTGACACATTCTCCACACACTTCCTATTGTCTTCCCAATTAATTGGATGCCTTCCTTTTCGACCCGACCACTACACCAAGAATATAATTATGTCATGTTCATTAGTGTTAGCAAAAAGGTTGCAGTCCAAGTTTTACTTAAAGGTAGGAATATTTTAGTACCTATGTGGCTCATAACTTTTCCATATCCATACCTTTCCATATCCAACCATGTCCTAGTCTCATGCATGACTAGCTTACTGGCATTCATTCCTATAACAAGTTCTTATCTTTTAATTCTTTGGTTACTACCCCATAACCAAATTAACATGACATTCTACTATGTCAGTGTGTGCATTCAAAAACTAAAAGATTTGAATTAATACAGGCCTCTAGCCTTTACCACATCCATTGGTATGCATTCAAATAATATAATCATGTGATTTTATAAAATAACTCTGGCTAAGGAAATTCTTACCTAAATTCCCTCAGCAATTATGAAAAAAGAGTAATAAAAACTCATACCTGGATGACTACCATTAATGAATTTTATACTACCTGAAATTCTGATGGCAGTAGAAGATTTCATGTTGCTTTTATCAAACTTATAACCAACATGTCATCTCTCTTTTGCTTCCCTCCTTATGCAACAACATCACCAACAACACTTGAAAACATGCAAGTATTCTTTCCTATGGATGGCCCAACAAGCCATAACATACTTGATGCACAGAAATTGCAGCAACTTATTTCTCCCTATAAAAATTTTCCTTGGTGATCCCAGAAGTCTACAATTCTTCTCAAATTCTTGTATCTTCTTGTGCTCCTGATGCAGTCATTGTGCATGATTATTCCTTCCCTGAGCACATTCGACATAGTGCTCCCACCTCAGCGGAGTCTGTTGACCTCCCCGTCAAAGGAACTTTCAATATTCTGAGTCTAATTGACTCTTTGGGCCTTTTCTAGACCCCTATTAATCTTACACAAGCCCCCTTTCCTTCTGTGTGCAAGTCCTGATAGACCCGCGGGTTATTCCTACGCACTTCCAAAACTCCAAGTTTCAGGTTCTAGCCCCTTTTTCATTATCCCTTTCCTTCATATGACCCTAGGATAAGACCTCATGGAAAATTGTGATTGCGGGCGTGGGCAAGAGTGGTTTTAAGCTAGCCCAATTTTCATCCCGCAATTCACCTTTAACTTCCATGCATCACTTTGTTAAAAATGTGGTATAAATTGCATCCTGCTCTCCGATTTTTAACATCTGAGCAAGTTCTGGCCCTGCAATCCAGCTCGTCCGTCGATCTCCAATCCCTTAGTGATGATTCGTGATCAACATATGTTATCAATCCTCCCTTCTCTACCTTCTTTCCTCCTTCCACACGCGATCCCAGATCTACACGATCTATCGACACGTAGCTCCCTTCCAAATCAATGGCTATGGTTGATTCTAGATCTCCGACCCTCGCGAGTTTCAACTCTCAACTATCTGATTTTCCCCATATGACAATATTCTAAAGTGGAAGATATAATGAAACTTTTCCTCAATAATCAAATGTTTTTTATGAACTTCGGCTTTCTGGCCTTCAGGAGTTCTCATGTCTCCACACACAAATATCTGTAGTGAATTTCCCTAGAGTGATAGATTTTCTGCCACTCATCCTCTCCAAATCAACGACCCTGATTCTCTTTGGTACTTCATCTCTTTCTAACCAAGACCAGATCAACGGTCCTTCAACCTCCTCCTCAATCAACAATCGATATCTCCTTTGGCACTTCAGTTCTTTCACCCTTTGCTTTCCTGTCGAGTTCTTCGTACACAGAGTTCCAGATATGGTGCAATGCATCCACTTTCATATCAATGGATATCCAACAGAGTGAGCTCCATGTGTCTCCTTGCAGATCAACGATCCACGTTCCTTCCTTCAGATCAACGGTCCTTAGAAGTTTCAAGATTTGGCACTTCACGACATCCTGAAACACAACTTAAAAAAAAACCCTGAAGTATGATTCTCCAAAGTTCGTGATCTGGTGACATTTGTCCAACCCAGATCAACAGCTCCCAACTTCTTTGATTGTTCAGGCTTCAACGATTTCAAACTTTTGTCCTTCACATTTTGTCGGAATGTTTTCACCTAGAGTTCACGATCTATTGCCACGTGCCCTTTTGGATTTGACAGTCCAGACTTCTTCTTCACAACCGATCTGATGGATGTTGTCACTCCTCCTCCTGATATTTTGACTTCTTTCGCCTTGGAATATTTTGTGAGTGTTCAAAGGCTTCGTCCTTTGACCTTTCTCTTGCGACTCTACATCTTGGATATTTTCTTTGCTCTCGTAAGTGTTATCTCTTCTGAGATTTAGGAATTAGAATTAGTTTGTCTCCCAGACACTCCTTGCGTTATCTCTTCTGAGATTTTTGATTTACTTAGTCTCCTAAGGGTCTCGTCCCTTATGTTTCCTTTCAAAGGAAAACTTCGTGCCCTCCTGGCAACCTTATGCTCAAAGCACACATTGCTAATCGTTTTCTACAGAGTGCTCAATAGCTCTATGAGTATCTTCCTATGATACTCTTCTCCCTGAACTCAAAAAAGAGTTCTCTATGTGCACACTTTCACTCCCTTGATGCCTGCCTAGCAGAGACCTACAGAGTTCTCAGTGACTCTATCTCTCTCTGAACTCAACACAGAGTTCTTCCTATGCACTCCTTACACTTGTGTTGATGAAGGTTCAATGATATCTCTCCTAAGCTTCACTGAGGTTAACTTACCTCTGTCAATGCACTCCTTCTGGACAATGTGCACTGCTTGCACTCGAAAACTCAAAGAGGAGAAACAATTGAAAATTATTCAATACTTCACCAGTTTACACATTCAATCCATGAACAACGTATAAAAAAATAAATACACTATATGTAGGAAAAATGGCTTTTCTATTATCTCTATGAGTGTCTCTGTTGGCACAAGGGTAGACGCATTGTTCAACGCTACAACAGTGCACCAAAAAATCCCTATCTATCGGCCCTTTTGGCAACACCTGCAAAGTAGATGAAGTCTCACCCAAGGTAGAGGCAGGGGTGGTTTCAAGACTCAGGTGTCTACAACCTTAGCTGGGACACAGATCTATGATTGTACTACTTAATAAATCACTTAGCATCGTTAGTTCCTCAATATGCAATCAATATCCACTTCGCTGATAAAATAGGGCTCCGCAGCATCCACACTAATATAATGTATTTAAGCACTTAGAATAGGTAAATAGACCATATCAAGAAGATCAAGCACTAAGCATAGCCATATAGATCAGATCTAACTTTCTCGCATAAAATAAGCACAAAGCATAAGTATATCTATGTAAATACATCAAAGAACTTAGCAAATAACATGTGAACACATCAAGACAAAGCACAAAGATGCATAACACAGTATTTACGTGGTTCACCCCCACCTTGGGGATACATCCACCAACTCTTCTCCTTTATTGTCTTCAGTCAATCGGTTACAAGAATAGAGCCTCAAAACCATTACCCTACATAGGACAAAATATATGTGCAACTCGATAGATCCTTCTTCCTTGCGTTACAACACTAAGCCCTCCACAATCTGCTACAAGGACCTGCACTTAGCTCTGCAAGTCTCTTACAGTTAGGCACAAAGAACTTACAGACTCTACTTGCACTTATCATACATTCACATCACCTAGATGCACCACGCTTCTATCTAGCCTAAGCGTCTATTTATATATTACAAAATAGTCCTAAACATGGGTAAACCTATGGGCGGACATCCCATTCCCGTTACATATTCCCAAAACCCAAAAAGGGGTCGAGATCTTGTGATCTCTTCTTTGTCTTGCGCTCCTCCTTCGACAGGCTTTCGAAGTCCCAAAATAGGTCAACATGACCAAAAATCTCCCAAAACTTTGTCAACGGCCAACAGGCCCCCAACACTCACATGTGACTCATCCCGAGTCACTCTGATTTGACTAGTTCTTCCTCGAACGCCTCGAGCTTGGCTTGAGTTGCTTCGACCTGTTGCTTTTCTATGAATTCTTTCTCGATGAACTCCTGGATCACTGCATCATTCACTAGCCCTTCTAGGTGTTGTTCTGTTGTGGTGACAAACTATTCTAGCTCTGCTCCTCAACTTTCAACCTTTGTAAACAATTGGCATGACTTATCTTACATAGGTTGGAGCCATTGATTTACTTCCATAACCTTTCTCTAGATCATATGGATTTGTTTTTGGGTGGTGCGTTTCTCTTGATATCTCTTCATTTTGTCTACAACTGACAGTGCCTTCAGTTGTTCCTGTAGTGTGTCTACATGTTGCTTTACTTCCTGGAGTTGTGACTCCAGTGCCTACAATTCTAGATTCTCAACGAGCTTCTCATATGTTTGAGCGTTGTGGTTACTCAACTGCTTGCATTCCATGGCAAGACACTTTAGTCTGTCAACTGCGCTACAGATAGTTTCTTCCCTTTGATATCTTATTGAAGACATCGACATGACTTTCTTGGTCATCAAGTCCATCAAAACTTCTTCAACATCTTTCTCTACGGTGCTCAATTCTTCTAACATACGCACTCGGGGTGAACAATCATGAGTTTGGGGAACAACTTAGACATAGTACTGAGATAGAGAGAAAGATTGTGATGATCACTATATAAACTTGGCTTAGTCTGCGGGCTCAAATTCTAAATTAGAAAAAGTGTTCTCAGTGCACAGTGCGGTGGGATAAATAGGGAACTTGACAACAATTTGCTTGAAATGGGTATTAGCCTCCATTAACTCTTGTTCATTCCATTATGGTGTGGTACAATGGTCTGATGAAGAACCATAATTTCATTTTTTCCCATTTGTTGCATCGATCGAACGGTTATAATGTCCCCAATGACTATATTTCTTCGTCATGGCGAAGTGCCATGTGTCGTTGTTGTGATATCCCGGCGAAGCTCCCATTTTGCAATTTTTTCATCTGTGAATTTCCCTCTGGAACCTTATGCAACTTTTCGATCTTAGCTCTCTTCTTACTTAACTCTATAGCCTTCTTTCTAGTGAGCTTCATCTCAGTATTCATTTTTCCATTCTTATTTTTATCTTCTTTGGTCGTAGTCACTTCGCGTTGTTGAGATTCTTCCCTAGTGTTATTGGACTAATCGGTAGGTGCGGACACTAATAGATCTCCCTAGATCCACCTGGATCTAGAACAAAACAGGACAGGACATGACTCTTTCCCTAAGTTATGACCATTGAATTAGCTAAGGGGAAGGAACAAGTAACATACCTTTGTATCGCTTCCTAGGGTCTCTGTTGCTCTCGCTTCTCTTCGGTGCTCTCGTGAGGTCAAGACCAAGACAACACAAACCAACCAAAGTGAATATAGAAAAATATATTCAACTGCCAACTTATGTGTATGATCAAGGAATTACACAATAAAGTGAGAATAACTTTATGGGAAAGGGACATGACATTGTATCATATTAATTGAAAGTAGAAGATTACAACCTGATCGCCTTGATGTCACAAGCTTCCTTTCGGTGTCTCTTGGCTCCCACACACACACACTTACTCAATCCTTGTATGAAGAAGATCAAATCCTCTTGATAGACTTGCTAGAGTCTCCAAGATCCTATTCAAGCTAAGTCCTTCACACAATTCTTTCACCAATTCTCTAATGAATCTTGCTTAACCTTTTCCATGAGAATTCCATCAATATATAGGAGAGAATGAGATGGTTACTTATATAAGAATGATCCCACAATATCAGGGAATCTAGTACAAGGATAACCATTCGAATGCCAACCCATTCTTCTAGA
>ML778566.1:323018-355758 GCA_009831015.1 Picea engelmannii | reverse complement strand
GAGAATTCATCTTTTTCCAAGCTTTAGAGAAGGTTCGCACCCTAGTATGTAGCACAGTGCGAGAAGTTCGCACCCTGGCTTAAGGTAGCCTGCGAGAATGGGTCATTCTCACACCCTAGTATATTAGCAACCTGCGAACTCTCTTCAAAAGTATGTTTTCTGGGAGGAGATGAATGTCACTTTTCTCAGGAGAAAGTTCTTATAAGGAGTCTGAGTACACCATCATGATGACCAAAATCATGGGTAACACTAGGGTTCCTGGATAATACTTCATCTTTTTCTGGGGTAGGTACTTTGGTCTTCTATGGGTCTTCTAATGTTCTTACAGCTTCAAAATCTGGGTTTCTAGTATTAAATAGCTTCGATCTTCTCTCATGTTCGTCAATAAAGTGTGCGATCCTTCTGGTCATGAAATATTTTAACTCTTATTCTTCTGCTCCAAAACATGTTCTTCTTCCTGCTGTCTGGCTTGATCTCTATCAATCCAAGGTTTTCCTAGTAACATGGTAAATGGGGCGATGTCTTCAATACATTTAATAATCTCAAAATCTTCTTCTATCGAGGTTCCATTAGCATTCATAGGTATGCGAGCGAGATTCCCATATAGGTTTATCATCTTTCCTTTGAATAGTCCTATTCCTCCTAATGAAGGGATCATAGAAGGCTTCTCTATGGCTTCCCAAGTTCTTTTTGTCATGATATTCACCTGTGTTTCTTCACCTAGAATATATTCAATGTCAAAGTCTCATATTCTTACTTCAATGCAGTCTTTTTCCTTGAAGATCTCTAATAGTCTGACATGTCGATGGTCATTCAGGGTTTTGTTTATTTGCAACAATACTTTCTCTGATTCTTTCTGGGGTTCTGCCATTTTTGGATCTGTCTTAGGGTTTTCTTTATTCAAATTCATTTCCTCCAACTTAGAAATCATTCTAAGGCAATCCAACACTTCATGGTCCATAGCTTTACAATAAAGACAACTAGGTATTTTCCTAGGGAATTCCTTAGCAAGATGTCCCAGTCTTCTGCAACTGTAACAGAGGGTTAATCCTCTCTTTCTTTTAAATGATCCCTATCTTCTTCTGTACTACATGCTATGACCATAGGAGCTAACCTGCAACAAATTCTTTCTAGGATCCTGCATCCATTTGTTAGTCCAAACATTATTTCTATGCATAGGTATAACATATCTTTCACTATTCTTATTAGATCTACTCATATCAAGCCTTCTTTCATCTATTAGTGCCCTAATTTTCAAGCTAGGATAGACTCTATTAAACATACATAGATCCATACTCTAGAAACAAAAATTTCCACTTATCTTCCTTCTACAGAGAACAAAGCTTTCAGATCTAAAAATTTTCAATATTCTTACCTTTCTTAGATCATAGAGCTTTTAGATCTTACCTCTTTTAATAAGAAATTCTCACTTTTACCTTTCTTAGAGCACAAAGCTTTCAGATCTCACTTATTTCCTTCAGATCCAACTTCTTTTCTTCAGTTTGGGCTTCTTTCTTTTAGCACAGAGCTTTATAAATCAAGTAGAATATTGCACGCTACAAAAATAGATCTATGCATAGATATTTCACAATTTCAGGATGAATCTTTTCACATAGCTTCTTCCTTCTTAGTTCCCAGCAATCACAGCTTCAGGTCCTAGAAACAAAACCATTTTTTGGCACAAGGGCAGACCCATGGTTCAACGCTACAACAGTGCACCAACAAATGCCTAACTATTGGCCCTTTCGGCAACACCTGCGAAGCAGATGAAGTCTCACTCGAGGTAGAGGCAGGGGTGGTTGCAAGACTCATGTGTCTACAACCTTATCTAGGACATAGATATGTGATTATACTACTTAATAAAGAACTTAGCATCGTTAGGTCCTCAATATGCAATCAATATCCGCTTCGTTGATAAAATAGGGCTTCACAGCATCCACACGAATCTAATGTATTTAAGAACTTAGCATAGGTGAATAGACTAGATCGTGTAGATCAAGAACTAAGCATAGCCATATAGATCATATATAACTTTCTCAGATATAATAAGTACAAATCATAAGTATATCTATGTAAATACATCAAAGAACTTAGCAAATAACATGTGAACACATCAAGACAAAGCACAAAGACGCATAACACAATATTTACATGGTTCACCCCCACCTTGGGGCTACATCCACCAACTCTTCTCCTTTATTGTCTTCAGTTAATTGGTTACAAGCATAGAGCCTCAAAACCCTTACCCCGCATAGGACAAAATATCTGTGCAACTCGCTAGATCCTTCTTCCTTGCGTTACAACACTAAGCCCTCCACAATGTTCTACAAGGACCTACACTTAGCTCTGCAAGTCTCTTACAGTTAGGCACAAATCACTTACAGACTCTACTTGCACTTAGCATACAGTCACATCACCTAGATGCACCATGCTTCTATCTAGCCTAAGCGTCTATTTATATATTACAAAATAGTCCTAAACATGGGTAAACCTATGGGCGAACATCCCATTCCCGTTACATATTCCCAAAACCCAAAAAGGGGTCGAGATCTCGTGATCTCTACTTTGTCTTGCGCTCCTCCTTCGATGGGCTCTCGAAGTCCCAAAATAGGTCAACATGACCAAGAATCTCCCAAAACTTTGTCAAGGGCCAACAGTCTCCTAAGCGTTCTGTGAAAATTTGATTTGTTTCTAACACGGACCAAACTCTGCAAACACAATGTGCAGTCAACCAGAATTTGTTAGGCCATCATTCCTTAACAAATCCCACAACATTCATAAACCAATCTGATTTAAGAAAACATTCAGATTTCATTTTATTTTCGAGATATTCTCTGCTCTGTAGTCATTTTCAGGTGCTAGCCCCTTTCTCTTAGTCCCCATTCCATGTGATCATGGGCCATAACCAAGCACTAGATAATTAGGTTCTTACTCAGGCCTTTGGCTTCAAAGAAAAACACAACAAACCCTCTGAGTTCTGAATTAACGAACTCACATAGTAGGGTGGATCAACTATCCATGTCTACTCAGCATATGATGACTGACACTTACTATGGAACCTCAGGAATCTGAGTTCCGGAACTTAGGGTCTTCGGGATTCCAAAGCTTCGGAGGATATCACATCCACATATCCGAACTGTTAATCTTTGAACATTCCCAATAACCTTTGGTGACATCATTACGTCACATCACTTAATGTATTCCAATTGCGGGGGCATGCAACGGTGGTTTGGAGCAACCCGCCTTTTGTCCCACAATTATTCTGACATTGACACATAACCCCTCGGTGGAACTGAGGTTTGGGTTGTGGGACCGCCTTAGATAATTAACTTTTGTGCAAATTGGGTCCCCGCAATTCCTCCTAGTCGTCAATATAGATGTATCGTGATCAATACCAGTGTGGGTCCTATGGCCTTTAACTACGTTATGTTACCTCATCCCCAATTTCCCTTCTCATACGGAAATCCACATGGCGGAATACTAGCGGTTGATACATGGTCCATTCATATGGGTGACACACATCACATTCCAAATGGCATTTCAATATTCCACAGGTTCAGAACCTAATTACACATGGCACACATCTCATGTGTCCACGTCCATCCAAGTGGTGTCATCATCACTCACTACCTCGGCCTTCGAGAGATTTCGCCCTTCACTACTACGTTTGACCGTTTTAACAATTGCTTGATCCAACGATCAAGCTCTTATCCCTAGATCTATAATGTAGAACCACTTCAAGGGTTAGAAGCTTCAAGCTTCAGGATTTCTCTTATTTTTCATCAACTTCACCGAAGTTGCGAAGTCCGAATGGCTTTTAGGTTAACTCCTCTACACCTTCCCCAGATATGACGATCGTAAGGGATTTCCCTTCCTTTCGAACAGATCCTATGGCGCAGAACATACTCTGTTACTCTATGGATTTCCAAAGGAATTCATGGATAACTTCCTTGCAACATTACCAGATCTGGTGGTCGTGAAGGATTCTCCTTCTCCCGAACAGATCCTAAGGTCCACATTACTCTACAGCCCAATACCACATTTGTCATGGTTTTACGACACCGCTACTCCTCCTAAGCTTCATAACACAGCCAAGGTAACTTCTTGGCACTCAGGAAGGTTCTAAGGTTCGAAATTGGTCCTCCAAACACAATTTCCACTTGAACCTTGAGTCCAATGACCACTTATCCAGCCCATCCAGGCTCCACATTGAAACCTTGGGTCAGAACTTCAGTTTTGTCCATTTCAACAAAAACTCCTTCTGAAACTCTTGCTTCAACTTCCACTAACATGGCCCATCTAGGCTTAGTGTTGTAACCATCCTCTGATACCATATTGTAACATCCCTGTCCCTCCAGAGACTGGGTAATGCTACCACACAGAATTTACAGCTTATATAATATATATGCATTTTAATGAATTTAAAACACTTAATCACAATAACACAAAATTACTGCTACTAGTTCATATTGAAACAAGATCAATAGTAAATCCACATGCAATGAAATACACGATAACATTCAAGAATCACAAAACATGCATAAAATACATAATTAAGCACAACAATGATACTTATATTTTAGTTGGAGTAAATCCACCAACTGCGTGCAGACCTTCCACGAACCTCCCAGCCTTAGACCACGCTACTCATCACTCTTAGCAGTAGGTCACCCCTGAGCTGGGACTAAACTCCATTGGGAAAGGGAATTCTAGGCCTGGAAAGGACAACAAGGAAGTTTCACAAAGCAACAAGAAGGACCTTTTATCCCAAGAGCCACTTACACCCACAACCCACGGACCCTCATTCCCCACATGCCTTCTCCACCCTAAGAGAGTACACCTTCACTACTACAAGTCCATCAGACAGTACACCTCCCTCACCTTGGGCTTCAGCAACAGGTTGGACCAAAAGTCTTAGAGTAATGTAGTTGCTACGGGACTCCCTTCTAGGAGAACTCACTTCCCAGTAGACTCTCTCACCTGGGAGAGTTGTTCACAGACCTGACAACCTACTTCTTCAATTCAGCTCCTAAGCAATACTACAACAACATTCAGCTAGCATACGGGTGGTAGTAGGAATAGGAAACAGTTATGGACACCAAAAATGGCAATAGCCTAATGCTAAGACAGATCATGGCTCAAGCAAACACAAGACAACAACCCCAAACGATTAAGGCATGAACTCAAATTTGTAGTGTGGATAAACTTGGCTTCACAGGACACATAGGTCACCTTTTCCTGTTATAAAAAGAGGACTGTGGAGAAATAAAATAAAACAAATGTGGAAACAAAACATAGAAGATACGCAATACAATAGAGACATAGATTTACGTGGTTCACCCAATGTGGGCTACGTCCACTAGAGAAATTGTGAGGTCCTTCCTTTATTATTATCCAGCAAATGAAGGGATACAACCTACAACAAAACTCGTTGTAAGTTCCTCTTCTTTCTCTCGTAGTATCCTCTCTCAGAATACAATACTCACCATAATGCATAGACGCAATACATTTCCCTCATAACAGAGGGTTGCCTTCTAGGGAAAAAAACCCTAACATAATTTCTACCGTTAGATCTGTGACCTTATAATGAACGGTCCAGATTTACAATGAAATTACAATATACATTTACAAGGCTTTCCCCTGAACCCCCCATCCGGGGGGATAGCCCCCCCAGACCCTACAGAGGGGGTGTCCCCCCCCCCCTCTGCACTCCCCTGCATAGAAGAGTGTACATACTTCTAGGGTGTAAATTATTCATGGGGTATAAACACAGCTAAAAAGAAGGACCTCTGAATCAGGAAGATAATCAGGCTCCACAACCAACATTTCCCTCCCCGACTTGTTTCTCATATGTGCGAGGTTATGCAGAGGGCAGACATAGAGGCCCCAACGGGTTAGACCACATATGGGGAAATGGAAATCAAACCTCCTTCCTGTGAGTGGTTTTCTAAACTGTACGTAGGTAACCAGAGGTCGACGTCCAAGGCCAACAAGTTCAAGCGGAGGATGGAAGAATGGGGAGCAAACTTAGGCGGAGGATGGCAGAATGACTCGCAAACCCCCAACTCAGCTAACTCTTTATCTTTTAACTGCATGAGCCCAGGTTGACACGTGCCTTCCCATAGCTGCATGTGCTCCATTTAGCCTATGTCCCACTTTCTAGGAACTTAGGATAACAAAAACATATCATGTTCACTTTAGTCTTCAAGAAATAATATTAAAATATTATTCCTCTAGAGGAAAGCCCCCTAGCTTTTCCCCTAGGCCCAAATACTTATCCCCCTCGCTTGCCCAACATTGTGGAAGATTATTCCCCCATCACTCTTTCTTCGTGGTTGGTCTACACGTAGCGATGTTTATATTTTATTACTAATCTGCATAATTACATATACAAAATCAGGCTCTTGGCCTTTAACACTTAGATTCTCCAGCCTAATAAACACATAAGCCCACCATCTTATCAACACTTGGCTCACCAGCCTACAAAACTTGTTTACAATTCATAAATACAGCTTGGGCTCATCCTTGGGTTATTACATAACCCAAAAAGGAGATAATCCCCAATATAGTTGTTAGTTCTTTTATGGGGGAAATCTTGTATGACTATGGGTTAAAGCCACAACAAAGTGATGATTGTTTAAAGAACAAACCAAATATAAAAAATATACATGTTGGGTGTCCTATGTTTCATGAATATTCTGTGGTTGAAAAAATGTCGTGCTCCTTCCAAACCATTCCTTTGATAACCTAAAAAACACTCAAGTAGAGAACTACAAATCAGAGAAGTTATACAATAACTAACTTTTATAAAATCACTGAAAACTAAATGATTGTAACAATTAGTATTCTAAGGGGTAATATGTTCAAACATAATCATAATCTATTAAAACATATGTATCTCATGGGAAATAGGTATCTTTATTATTAGACAACAAAATATAGGTAGTTATCTCCTACACCTGTTGTGCCACTACTATGAGATCAGACTCAAAGTCCCTCCACCCAATCCATTGACTATAGGTAGCACCCCCAACTCTAATGCTTACGAAAACCCAAAGAATACAAAGAGATACTTCTTGTCTATATATATGAAGTGTGGAAAAGGATAGAAACAAGGGTTTCCAGGTATTAGGAAATGAATCAATAGTAGGGAAACAAAGGCTTGCAGACAAGGAGGGAAATTTACAACATAATTTTGCTTCAAGTATGATGCTCCTCTCTTCATTCCTTAATATCAATTTATACCATATCCAAGTGGTCAGAGTGGTTATAATTAGTTATGCTCGAGCCATAAGGGCCAGGAACTAGGAGAACCTATAAACCTCACCCAAAAATAAATAAAATTGTATTTTTTTGAGAAACAATTGAGTTGTACATGCTTTTCAATGGAGAAACACACGTATGTGTTCCTTGCATAGTTGTTACGGCATTTACATGTCAAAAAAAAATACTTTTTGAAGAATCCAGAGGAGGGAAAAGGAAATAATGTCTATAAGTAAGATACGGAAAGGCCAAGCAAGTCCTCATTGCATATGTGGTGGAAATTGATGCTATAACACTAAGATATTTCATGTCAAATTTATAGGACAATTGAGTTATCACAACCTGGATAATTTCCTTGCATAGATGATTTTAGGGGATAAATTTCGCAAATGGGCTAATTTTCCATGTTTTTTCCCAAAACGTGATTCACCAATTTCCATTTTTTATAAAAATGATTCACCCAAATTCGATAGAATACAATTATTTTTCCTTAAAAATCACCACAATTGTATAGAAACTATATAAAATCCTTAGAAATTTGAATATTTTTACAAAAGTATCGCCAAAGATTTTACATTTTGCATATTAAGGACTAGTAAAATTATCTCAAGTTTATAAATTTTGATATAAATTTTCATTCTTAAAATTATTCATGTTTCCTTATTGTTTCCTATCAACAATATATCATCCACATACAAGACCAAATAAATAAGATAATCACCTGTTATTTTGAAATACACACAATCATCATCTTTTCTTCTTGTGAAGCCAATTCCCAGTATATAAGTATCAAAATTTTGATACAACATCCTTGGTGATTGTTTTAACCCATACAAGTACGTTTTCAGCATGCATACCAACTCTTTCTTTCCCTTCACTACAAATCCTTCAAGATGCTTCATGTAAATATCCTCTTCCAGATCCCCATGTATGAATGTTGTATTCACATCCATCTATTTTACTTCAAAGTAAAAAGAAACAGAAACAGATAAAATAAATATAATAGAAGTTAACTTGGAAACACGAGAAACAAATTCACCAAAGTCTATTCCCTCTACCTAGGAATAACCTTCAGCTACTAATCTATCTTTGTATCTCTCCAAGTTGAATTATGCATTCAACTTCTTCTTAAACACCCATTTGATGCCAATGGGACTTATTCCATTCAGCAACTCCATTAGATCCTGAGCCTCAGTCATGTCCAAGGTTGTCATTTCTTCAACCATGGACTTTTTCTAGAGTTTTCCATCCTCTGAATCCATTTCCTCCCTAACAATTTGAGGATCATTATCATTAATAAACAAAGAAAATTTTGAACATAAATCAGGTAGAGTATACCTTTCTAGTTTCCTTCTTTTCAAAATCAATTTCCTCAATATTGGTGTATGAGACTCTTCTTCTTTTGATTCCTATTCTTTTGTAGAGTTTGATTCATTATCCTTTAATTGAAACTCTATTTTCTTTGGTTGTTCCTCCTTTGGAAGGGATTCCTTTTTGACAGCACATTGTATTTCTCTAAATACCACATCTCGACTATGCACTACCTTCTTTTCTTTGTGTTCCAAAGCTTATAACATTCTAAGCCATCTTTATAGACAAAAAAGATACACTTTTTATCTTTTTTTATCCAACCTACTCCTACTTTCCTTTGGAACATGTACATAAGAATCACAATAAAAAATTTTGAGATGTGTCAGAGAGGGTTTCTTACTATTCCACACCTCATGTGGATTCATGTCATCCAATACTCATGAGGATGATCAATTTACCAAGTAATATGCAGTGTATAATGTCTCTGCCCGAAATTCCTGTCCCAACCTAACACCATTGAACATGTTCCTTTCTCTTTCCATTATTGTCGTGTTCATCCTTTCTGCTACTCCATTCTACTGAGGTGTGTATGGAGTAGTATTCTTATTTGATATGAAAAAATTCTTGTAGAAATCCTTGAATTCATTCTCGTAGAATTCTCCACCATTATCTGTCATGAGCATCTTAATTTTCTTCTCTATCTGATTTTCCACAAGATCCATAAACTCTTTAAATTTGTCAAAGACTTTAGATTTATTTCTAAGGAAATAATCCATGTATTACTTTGGAAGTCATATATAAATATGACATAGTACACAAATTTACCTAATGATGGAATTGCCACAATGCCAAAAACTTCATTGTGCACCAACTATAAAATATATGTTGCCCTCATAGCACCAGAGGAGAATCTTACCTGATTGTCCTTCCCATACAAACAATTTTCACAGAAATAAATATATAGAGATAAATTTGACATACATTCAACCATACCTTTATAATGTAGTACTCAATGCCCCTTATCTCTTATATTCCCTAGTCTTTTATGCCATAACATAGTCTTTTCTCTAGACATTATAGAATTTTTTCCTTCTTCATATGCAATCTTAGAAACAATGGAATTGTTGCACCTATCACTATTAGTTCTTTCGAGTAGCTTATGCATGTTTCCAATTCAAACTCCCTTCAACAACACCATTTCTCCTTGAGCCATCCTACAGATTTCCTTTTCAAATATTTTTTTACACCAATGTCATCCATCTTTCTTATTCAAAAAAATTTCCTGGAAAATCCTAGAATGTTTAGAACACAAGGGAATGTTCTAATCCTGCTATCCATGATCCTCAAATTCACTTTTCCTCATTCTATGATTTAGGCTATAGATTCATATCCTAGAAAAAATCATTGTCATCATGCCTTTCAACAAAGGGGTGTGCTACGAGTTCAATAAAGGCATGCAAAATAGATCGTGTCATGAACAAAAATGTTTCTTCAACAATAGGTCATGTCTCAAGAAAATAATTTTCTTGTGATATAGCGTGTAGCATGAGAAAAAAAAATCCTTGTAGCACAGGTTGAGAGACAAAATTATAAAAAGGAGATAAAGAATAAAATAACACAAGTAATTTCTGAAAATACGTTTGTGAGGCAATAGGGGAGTTGGCCAAATTAGAACAAGGGAGGTAAGGTAGGATTCAAAGGCATCCAAAATTGAAATGAAAGAAAATAATGTACATGCAATAAAGTTAAAACAAAATAGGAGGGAAGTTATACTATTTTAGCCTCTAAAAAGGATCAAATTATAGGAGGTTGTTGCTAGCAAAAAAAAAACACATAATACCACATTTGACCAAAATGACCTTCCAACTACTAGCCATCCAAGTGTTAATATTATTATGCTCAAATTTATTTATTTATTATACAAATTTAGGAGGTAGTTATATCCTACCATCCTAAGTTCTATATAAGGAGAAGAAAAAGACTTGAATAAATAAAGATAAAAAGGCAAGTATGCTCATTTTTTGCACATGAAATTCAATTCTATGTTGTTTTGACTTCTCAAGTAGTCCGAGAGATGATTATAATGACATGATGGATTACAAAAGAGGTCATGAAATAGGGTGATCGCAAGTGTGATTTCTTTAGAAGATAATTTTTTTTATTTTCTTATATGGTTATGCATTTTTATCCATAATTTGAAGAATAACACATGTATTTAGTTTCCTTTTAGACAATCTTGGTCTTGATCTTCACTATCTAAGGATTCATTTGTTTTATTTAGTTGTTGTTACAAATGGAATATGGTTTCTAAAACATACCATTTGTTGGTAGAATAAGAAGTTATCATCCTTGTCTTTCGGTTATTATCATGTGGTTGTTTAATTAGACAATATTTTAATAAACACTATCATTCTAGGCATATTTGAAGTTTCTCGATGTAATTTATATTACCATTCAAGTTTTCTTACTTTCTCTTTAAAAACGTTTTGTTTTCATTCTTTCTACTTTGTTATTGCGTACAAAGTTTGCCACTATATAGTTGTTGTTTATATTGTACCACTACATTACATTTCATTTCATGGAAGCTTTACTTTATTAGTTCATTTTTAACTTTAACGATCTTCTTTATTTTAACAATTTTCCTTTAATTCATGATTTATGATAGTAGCTATAATTTTCATTTAACATTGAATGTATCGCTAATATAACACTCATATTAAAAGTTATCTCACTAACATTAAGGAGATTGAGTACACTCAAGGTGGAAAATCTTCACTAATATTTTTAACAAATCAATTTCTTTATGAATAATTGGTTGTAGGGATTAAAGCAACATGGATTTCATTCCCCTTTTCCTCTTAACTATCCCTACAGAAATGTTTTGCAAGTTAATGTTTGAATGTTTGTTTGGGGCATTAATTATTTACATACACTAGCAAGTGACACTACCCTAGCTAGTGAATTAACCATATTAAGCTTCACCATGAATTTTATACTTCAAAATTTTAGATGTCAAAGTTACTCATGCCAAGTTTTTCTTTAGTCGTAAGTCCTAGGTATGATTGTATATTGTCTTAGATTCTACTTTGGAGAAATCACATAGCTTATATAGTCTATCATGAAGGTCAAGAATACCCTTAGCAACAACTACAAAGTTATTGTTAATATTCTTTGTAAAAAACCTATTAGGACAAAATTCAATTGTCTTTCCATGTTAGCTAGGGTAAGATAATAGATTAGAACTCAAAATTTTTACATGATACACATTAGTGATCGCATCATCTTGACATTTGAATCCCACCATAACCAACAATATTATGTGCATAATAATATGCAAGAAATATTTCTTCACCTTTAGCTTTATTTAATTAAGAAAAGAGAGGCACATCCTTATCCATATGATGGGTACAACCAAAATTGTCTATCCACTCACTTTTAGAAGTGTGAGAATTTAATGCATGATAAGTACTACTAAGAAGCTACCCTTACCTTCTAAAATTCAATTCCATAGGTTAGTCAATTGACTAGTACACACCTTTCCTTCAAGATTCTTGATCTTATCCTCTATATCTTTGGTGTTCTTCCAATGAACCTTGTCAACATGTCATGTATTTCCATAGTATTGATATATCTTCTTCTTTTTACCTTTCTTAGTCGATGGTTGATCACCATGCATCGTTTGGTTAGTCTAGTCAACACAATCCTTATCATGGTAACCTCTGTGATCTTTCCCTCGATTGTATTCTTAACCTCTTTCTCTATAGTTCTATCAACATTTTCTCTCAAGGAGATGGTCCCATTTCTTATTCTCAAGTTTAATTTTTACCTTAATCAAGAAATTATGCTTGTCCCCTAATTAAAAAACCACAAAAATATCAAATATGTATTCCTTACCATCTACTTTTCTATAATCCCAACCAACAAAATAAGTTGAGCATTAAACATCATTGTATGTGTTAAAATTCATCAAAGATAAATTCTATAATTTAACTGTCTTTCTTCAAAAAATCCTTTCCACATTCAACCAATTTCAGCTAAAGCTCCATATGCAAGCCAAATAGGCTTCAATACTATCCAAGAAGAGAGAATTAAGAGAGATAAACTCTTTCTTAATCTTCATAACCTAACTCTCAATGATGTTGTCTAATAGGGTCTTCAACTTATTCTAGACTTGATTCAAGCAATTTGTCTCGCTTGTATGAAAGAGAATCTCCCTAGAAATGTAGGTCATCAATACTCCTATAGCCCTGTCCTTATTTGAATTTATAATGGATTTTATCATGTCCATCCTTAGGGTCTAGAACTATAGTTTTTGTAAAGTGTCAAAGTGGTTTAATATTCATTAGTGTTTCCATATCTTGTGCCCACATGACATAGGTATGGCCATTCAGAACCATAGGTTTTTACTATGAACCCATGATCATTCAATAAAACCGTAATAATCTACAATTCAAATGAATGAATTGATCTACTAGAGACATATAACTTGATATGAGTACATATACATACAACAACCACCAAAGCGACTTGTACAAAATAGGTTGAGTCTCAAACTAGTAGCCTTGATATCATGTTAAATAACTAGGGAATTGCAAAATCAAATAGTAATGATTTTCGAGAAGAGGTGGTGTCTGTAAACATTGTTATAATACCAAAGCACATGTGAGCATGAATTATATGGAATGAATAATCAAGAAATAATATTCAAGTATAGATTGATTCATAGGATCATATATATAACCCAAATCATAATTAGCTATTCTTAAATAAAGGAAGGTCTAGTCAACTTTGATCACCTTAAGTGCACCTAGACATATTCCTTTTTTTCCTTGACCTAGCACCAATCAACATTATTGGGATTGTTATCACACAAATTGTATGTTTTGAAAACCCTGACCCAAATCACAAGAGTGAGACAAGTATGGGAGTGCATACCCACTGTTATCTTAGATAGACACTCCCCTTGCTTTAGTTATGATAAGTCACCACAAGGGGGGAATATCAATGACCGTAGGGGGATTGATATGGAAGGTGAGAATATGATGGTAAAAACCCCTATAGGTCATATTTGGAGAAGGATAAAGGCTTGGAGATGGCATCTTGTTGGTGAAGAATGGTTGTCAAGCATTGAGTACCTACATCGTAGTGTTATCACTGCCTAGAACAATACAATGGATCAAGATAAAAACCTTAAAACAAGGGGAACAAACAAGAAACCTTGCTATCCAAAAATTGTAGCAAGAAAGAGATATATATATCAGAAATGTAAGATGTCCATAGCTGCAAAAATAACCATGCAAAACAACAAATACTTATTGGGAAATTAAGTATTTTACATGTAGGTAATATCTCAATACTTAGACACAATTTTTTATGGTAAAAGAGGGATGCAAAATGATATTATCAGCAATATATTATGATAACCTTATGGTTGTAGCAAACGGTTTCTACAACAACAAGATCTAGCCATGGAAATAGACGAGCAAACCATCAAACCAATAGCTAATGATCAGTAGAACAATAATCTAGGTTCACGAGTAAAATTTAGTGGCATATTGGTAAGAAATGAGTGTGAGATATGGGGGAGGATTGATCTATGTGGATATCAGTGGCCACCCACCTTTTCCAACTCGCTCAAAACAGTTTTTTGGCAATTTTGGCAATTTACTATTCTTAGCAATTTTAACTTCCAAGGCCATTTTGAGGGTATAAATGAAGGTTTTTTGGGATAGAGCTTCTCAATGATAGCCGAAGGAATGATTGAGACCCCAAAATGAATCTCTGCGACTATAAATTTAAACCGGGATATTGTGCACCTAAAACAAAGATCGTATGAAAAAGTTACGACCCCAGGAAGTTGATGTACTGACTTACCCAAATGGGGCCCACGTGACTTTTGGCGCTTCATCTCCTAGGGTTAGGTTTTTGGATGTCTAGGGTTTTTGACATTCCTATTTATTGTAAAAAGGCCTTCATAGCCTCATTGTAATCATCTTCTTGTGAATGAGCGCACTCGTCACATATCTTCTTAGAGATAAGTCGCCACCATTCCGACAAGCTTGTTTTCCACTAGATTTTACAGTTTCATCTTATTTCGCTATTGAATAGAAAACTTTTTTTACTGTATCTCTGTTATTTTGTGTTAAGAATATTTTAATAATATATATTCATTTCATTTTTCTCATAAAATCTAGATCAGTGGTATCAGAGTGGTCTGTGTTTATATTATGGTAGTTGCGGGAGGTATTAACCTCCATTTGTGACCTTTGACTAGATTAGAATATTTCGGAAGAAATAAAATATTTGGATATAACCCTAGAAGAGAAGTCGGCTAAAGGAAATACTATAAACTAAGTAATTACAACCCAGAATGAGAAGTCGCCCCAGGCAGTCTGGCAGAAGTAGTATAAATACAGGAGGCCAGTGTTCATTTTAGCCAAACTTCTCAGAATTACATAAGTACACTTGTGAGCACTGCAAAAGGCCAGTTTGTGCGTAAGTCTTGGGAGCAGTTGCTGCCGGCAATTCTGCAATCTCCATTTTCGGTTTTTCTGGGTTGGACTCTCTGATCGGTTTTGGTTATATTTTATTGGTGCATTAGCCTTGTTTGGATATTGATATGTTTCTGAAAATTATTCTCTCTGTCAATGTCAAGGTGCTCAAGGGTGGCATTAGTGCCTATGGTTGGGTGACAATATTGCTATATTGTCTATGGTTAGATGAGCACATCCAATATTCTAACAATTTAAGGGCCCACACCTCCTTCATTCAGTCTAACCATTGGAAGGAGATAAGCCATAAGGTTATCAATCTCATTGAAGAACTTCCACTAGGGTTACTAGCAAGTGAAGTTACTAAAGCACTATCGCTAGGGTTACTAGAAGGTGCAATTGTAGAAACCCTAAAAACATTATCCAACACCTTATGATGGAACACCTTACTCAAGGAGAATATATTCAAGTGTTCCTTAATCGAGCACACCTCTTAGCACTCTCAGAAGGAATAAACGTCAAGGTTGAAATTTTGGGTCAAAGATTGACCATTCATCAGTCAATAGAAGTCATGAATGAAAAGACAAATCATCTACACTACTCAGCACTCACAATAACACTTGAATATGACATGTGGATAATTGAGAGTGGAGCTTCCAGGAATATGACAGGATATCAATCCAAACTCTCCAATCTAAATGAAAAGAAGACATCGTACAAGGTAGAACTTGGAGACAAAAACACTTACCTAGTCGAAGGAATTGGTCAGGCCTCTGTCAAATTGAAAATAGGTAACATTGTTCATTTGAGAAACGTCTTATATGTACCTAGTTTATAAAATAATATTGTATCCATGTTGGGTTACTTCTCCTATATACCATCTAAGTTTATTGACCCAGGGTTCATGTATGTTCGGGTTTCCAACAAATCCTCTAAAACGATCCTCCTGGTAAATCAGAAGGAAACACAACACAAAGAATGTGTTGCACAGTCTCACTCAAGATAGATTTAATGGGTGGATGTAAGAATCAGGTGTTTATAGCCTAGGATTGAGTGCGAGATATGAGAATTGTATATTGAACCAGTATTATAACTTGTAAACGAAATATACTATCATTTGCGATTAAGCAGGAAATATAAAAACTCATTCATTAAGCATAATAATAACTGTTGAAGACAATAAATATATGTGTGAATTCATCACATAACACAAATGTTACCGTGGTTCACCCCCTCTTGGGCTACATCCACAAATATCTAGCTCTCAGCTTTTTTATTATAGTACTTATGTCCCTACAACGTCGTGCGGTTTACAATTCTTCATAGTTGGATAAGATCTATATGAGGTGGACTAGATCACACCAGTCTCCTCAACCTGTGATCTAACCCTCAAGATCTACCCTCCTTCATCTTCTCCATCTCAACATCTTATATAAAATAGATCATACATCAAAACCCTACATATTGCAACAACTCATAGATAACTAGTTAAACTCAATAATACTTTGAACCGTCTCCTTAACATCTTGATCCCCTATGATACCTAAGTATCGATATTTCTTTGTTATCTGTCTCTTCAGTCGTTACAATACATTACCAAAACCATAACCCTATCTTCGTTAGGTATTCCCTTCATGCGTGCATTTTGTTCTTCCTTCCAGCTGTCGCTTTCCTCATGCATGCTTTCTTTCCCAAAATCGCCTTGCTTTTTCTCTTTGGCCTTCTTCCAATAGGCCCCCAAAACTGACATGTGGCTCATCCTGAGCCAACTAACACAACTCTTTGATCTCCTTGGAGAGCACCTGGAACTTTTCCTTGAGCTCTGTTACCTTTGTCTACGCCTACACAGTCTTCTCCTTGAGTGTGTGCAGTATGTGAACTGCAACTTTGTCATTGATCAATTCCATGCACTCTGCCTCGGTCTATGCTATATGTGTCTTTATTCCTCTGTCTGTGCTAGGACTTCTGCAACCCGTTCTTGAAACGGTTCCATTTGAGCCTGATGCTCCTTCTTCTCTGTTTGTTCACTGGTGAGTTCTTCCTGCAATTTCTTCATTTCCTGTGCCCCTTTGATGCACTCAGTGATTGGCATTGTCTTCTACCTCTTCTTGAGGTCTTTAATAACTACTCTTATCCTTTATTCTTCCTTTTCCCACTTATGGATCTTCTAATCCTCCTCTAGCTTTGTCCAAAGTTGTGTTGAATTCTCAAACAAGTCAGTTGCTATGTTAACCTATCACTCTATCTCTTGTAGTTGTTCTACTGCTTCCTACTTCCTTTTATCCTTCATTTCTTATGGAGTAGTGGGTGTGAGATGCTCTCGGAGACTCTCAATATCCTTCTGATATGGATCAATTTCCTGCGTAATCTGATCAATCTTTTCTACTGTTGTGAATTTATCCATCTGTGTGGCCTTTGGGATCTTCTCGTAAGTTCCTTCCATTTTCTGCTCCAACTCATTCCTATGATCCCTTTCCTCTTGAGTTTCGAGCCTAGCATGCTCATAGATTATTTCCAGCGCGTCCCACTTTTCTGTTGCTTGATACAATTCGGCTAAGTATTTGTATCCATGAGACTGTAACTAATGGTTTACACTGACCTGCAACTTATGTAGAGCCTTGGATCATATCCACGACAATACCAATTGGATTTGTCTTAAGTCCTTCAGGGGTGTCTGCCCCATGATCTCGTCCATGCGCAACATACTTGGTGTGATGTGGAATGTTGCGTTTGGCTGCAGTATTCTATGGACTAGATCTCGTTCTTCTTCTTCCACTCTTTCCTCTGTCTATGATGTTGATGGCCATGTTCCCATGCTACTACCTGCTGTTTGAATTTCCCCAACTTTCTTGAGGAACTTCCGCAAGTCTTCCAACTCCTCTTGAATCCTTTCCCTGTGGTGCGCAACATTGTCAAAATCCTTGGCTAGACAATCCTGGACCATTCGGACTATCATTTCCCCATCATCATCCGTGATCACAAATTATGGTGGTGTTCTTTGCACCTTATTTTTCTTGCACACTCTTCCCATCTGCATGGTTGTCCTCTTGTTCCCACCTGGTTCCTGTGAGTTGGGACTTGGGGTAGTCCCTTATGCTACCTCGGACTGTTTCTTCTATTCTTTGGCTGGCTACGTATTATCTGTCTTCCCCTTCTAGGTTCCTATCTTAGTTGTGCCTTTGTCTGTCTTCTTTGGCTTTATCTAGCCTGCCCTCCGTTTCTTAGGCATTGGGACTTATTGAGGTTGTGCTTCCCCCTGCACTGCCTTTTCTTCCACTGTCCTTTCCTACAAGTCTTGGTTGAGGACTGGAATCCTCCATTCATCCTCCTAGTCTTTGATCACCATGTCGATGTCTCCCTTTTTGATACAATAGCGCATTTGTAGCCACTTCTTATCGAGATCCTTCCATGCCTGTATCCACATTGTATGTCATGTGGCCTTGAAGTTGGCGATGTCCCTATACTACGTGACAACTTGTGGTGTGATCCTTCACATGTTGTTGATGGCCTTCTGCAATTCGCGTAGGTATCCTTCAAATATGGACCCACTCATCCTTTTGTGCTTAGCATCCGACGTGGCTTTCAACAATAAATATCTCACTCCCTGGTTTGGTTTGGGTCTGGTACCGAATGTTACATACCTTGGTTCTCTCCTTCCCATAAAGGCTATTAACATGATTAGCCATGAATAGTGAAATTTTGTCCCTAGATCCTGCGCATCCTTACAGTCATCCAGGAATAAGTTCAAGAGATAAGGTGCCCAGCTCATTGTGGTGCCTTCAATGCATTGAGATGCAATTGTGACAACCCCAGCTGGAACTTCCTCTCTGCGGCATTTTATCAGCATCTTATAGCCTAATATTTTTGTGCCCATTTGTGTTATGGCATCGTTAATCCTCTTTATAATGATTCCTCGTGTCCCCCTGTCGATGCCACGCTTCTTCTTCATTTCTTATTCTAGTTCTTTCTCCTTGTATTTATCATCTAGAAACTATGTTGGATCCATGCCCTTGGATGGAAACCCTGTTATGTTTTCAATAAGCTCTACGTATATCGAGATGATCTTGTCCAACTATATGTCCCCACCATGTGTGACTGCTAACAACTATTTGACGCACCCACCTGTGTATTGACCTCTGCTGAAATGTGGTAGATCCAACAAACCTAAAAAAAAAATTTCTCCAACCCTATTGCCCATCGAAGTGGTTTATCAATTGGTTCTCCAATTGGATTTGTGCCCACAGTCTCCAAGTACACTCTCTTTGAAAATTATGGAAACTTGTTTCTGTCTGCTACATTGTGGTTCGAGTATTTTAGCTTGTCAATATGACCCAGCAAGTCTGATTCCACTCGTACCCCATATGGTATACGTGGTAGGACTAGGGATATGATTGGTTTCTTGCAAGGTGACCTAGGTATTTGTTTCTTGTCTTTCTTTGGCAGTGGTGGCTAGCTCAAGGTTCCAGCGGCTCTCAGTTGTGTTTCAGAATACCATTCTGTCCAACCTGTGACATATTCAACTGTTCCTTCCAGTGGGTGGTCTGATATGGTTGTTTGAGACTCGTTTGGCTCGATTTCTACTTCATAATTCATCTTCGCTCCATTGTCTTTCGAGGCTTCTTCGATTTTCCCGGGTTGTGTCTCCTTCAAGGTCTTTGCATCCTGGTTCAACTGCTTTTGTACCTCTGTCGATATATCTATGGCTGTTCCCTCCGGTGTTGGATGTTGGGTTTCTTCCACTACAAGTGTGGGGTTTACCAATGTTGTGTCTGGGGATGGTATTTCATTGACATTAACGATCCCGAGCGGTTGTTGTTCACCTTCTTCCAAGTGTACCCATGACCTGGTTTTAACTCTGGTTTGTCTGGCACTCTATCTTGATTCTTCTTGCTTTGGTGGTGCCATGGTGGTGAATTTTGAATGTTTTCTGGATTTGAATGGTCTTTGTGACCTCTGTGAACTCTGCTTTGTGCTCCTTAACTTCTATTTCTCTCTATATGTTCTCTTTTCGCAAATAGACTCTTTTCTCCCACTTATGTGTGTTTTATGGGCTTCCCATGAAGCTTGTCAAGGAATCTTCCTTAATTATGGATTCAATGTTCCTCTGTTTCTCTCGTAATTTCCATTACTCTGCCTTGCCATCTCTAGTTGTCACAATTAGTGTGGCATCCCATCGGTCCTTTCTGTCCTTTAATTCTAATGAACTCCATCTTTTCGTACTTATTTTGTCGTCTTTTTGTTTCCCACTTGTTTCATTTTTATATGGCCATTTTCCTTCTTCTCGCCGAGTTTGTGATCCTAATTATGCATGCCCTTTCTTCTTTTGGCGCACTTCTCCTCCTTTGGTATCGTTTAATATCCAGTTTTTTTTTTTTTTTAACTGTGCAGTGGGTAGTCAACTGTCCTTGTACAGCTTCAGTTGGCTCCCATTAATCATTCCTCTGATTTTTGTGCTTGATAAGTCTTTCAACTGTACTACTCCTCCATCTGTAAGAGATTTTACTTCATATGGTCCTAACCAATGCATCCTAATATTTCCTGGGTGTTGAAACAATTTACTGTCATACATCAATACTAAATCACCTTCCTTGAAAGTTTTCTTCTTTATGTGTCTATCATGCCAAGCTTTGTCCCTTGCTTTCTGAACTTTTTGGTGGAATCCTTCTACAATTTGGTCTTCCTCCATGGTCACTAGCTTATTTAGTCGTTCATGTACTACACCTCGTTTTTTCATTTGTGTAATTGCTACTACGCGCAAGATTGGTACTAAGAATTCTAATGGAACTACTTCTTCCTGGCCATAGACCAATTTGAATGGCATGTGCCCTGTCAACGTTTTTCACGTAGTCCTGTAGGTCCATAATACTGTTGGTACTTTGAGGTCCCAGTCATTTCTTTTGACATTACAGATCTTTGTTAGCACATTCTCCAAGATTTTGTTGAATGCCTCTACTATTCCATTTATCTTAGGGTGATATGGTGTGCTCTTCTGATGATAGACTTCAAACTCTTCAGTCATAGCGCTGATGGTGTTGTTTATGAAGTGTGTGCCTTGGTCTCAAATCAAAATTCTTGGGCATCCAAATTGAGTGATTACTTTTTCGAAATAAAAAGTGTGTTGTTGTTTCTGCACTGCAATCCTTCACTGGTGCGGCTTTCTCCCATATTTTTAGGTATTCCGTCGTGGTGATAATGTACCTAGCTCCTGTTAGATTTGTTGGTGGGTTGATTGGTCCCACAAAGTTTATTTCCCACTTATTGAATTCCTCCAATCTTGCTTGTGCTCATAATGGAATCCGGTCCATTATGTTGGGTTTACCGACCCTTTGAAAGACATCGCATCTTTGACAATACTCATTTGAGTATCTGTGAATCGTCGGCCACCATATTCCTGCACGCAATACCTCCTACACGGTATCTTTTCCGATGTAATGTTCACATGAAATCCCCTCATGGGATTCTGCTAACACCCTTGGTCTTTCATTTTCTAACACATATCTACCCAAGATGGTGTCTGCGCCCATTTTGTATAGGTGTCCTGCAATCACAATCAGTTGATAGTCTACGGCTCGAACTACCAGGTTTTTCTTCTGCGTGGTGTTATATTCTTGTGGTGAAGTACCTATACTTAAGTATTGAATGATATCTATAAAGTATTCATCAGCGATCTGAACTGAGAATAACTGTGCATCTGGAAAGTTGTCTTCTAAATTCGTAGGTTCTTCTCCATTTGTGACTCTTGATAGGTGGTCAGGTCCATCATTTGGTTTTCCTGGCTTGACGATTACTTCAAATTCAAATTCTTGAAATAGTTGTAACCATCGACAGATTCTCCCCCCCAACACTGGCTTGTTGACTAGGTATTTCAAGGCTAAGTGATCTGTGAACATATTAAAGTGTTTTCCCAGTAAGTAGTCTCTGAACTTTTGTAGTGCATAGACCATATCTAGGCCTTCTCTCTCTGTAGTGTTGTAGTTATGTTCTAACTATGATAGCTTTCTTCTCACAAAGTCTATGGGGTGATCCAAGTCTCCCACTCCTGGATGTGCCAAGATAGCTCCAAGTGCTATGGCTGATGCATCGACATGTACGTGGAACGTCTTCTCCCAGTCTAGAAATACTAGTATTGGCGTAGTGACCATCTTTTCCTTCAGTGTATCCAGACCGTGTTGACACTCATTGTTCCACTGAAACTTTGTATCCTTTCTTAATATCTTTTCCATCGGTGCAATAATATATGCATACCCTCTGATAAACTTCCTGTAGTATCTTGTGTGTCCCAATGTCACTCTTAGCTGACGAACTATTTTTGGTGGTGGTAAGTTAACAATTACTGCGATCTTTGCAGGATCTACAAGTAAACCTTGTTTGCATACTATATGTCCCAATAGTATCCCAAACGGTGTTTAGAATATGCATTTCTTTATGTTTAGTGATATCTAGCACTGTCTGCATATTTCTAAAATTAGCCTTAAGACTTCTACATGTTCTTTCAACAAACTATAGACTGTACAATCATCCAAGTATACTTCTAGAAACTGGTGGATGAATTCCTTGAACGCAGTGATGACGACTCTGGAAAAGATTATTGGTGCATTTTTCAGTCCAAATGGCATGACCATGTACTGGTAGGATCCCCATTCTATCGCAAACATGGTCTTGTATCTATCTTCCCATGTTATCTTGATCTGATGGTAGCCTGAGAATCCATCAATGAATGAGTAAGCTCCATGTCCTCCAACGTTTTCTAATACTTCGTCTTTCAATGGTGTAGGGAATGGGTCATGTAGGCATGCATCATTCAACTTCCTCAAGTTGACGCTATCCGTATTCCTCCTTGTTTTTTTTTTGAACTACCATTGGGCTTATCCATTCTAATTCTTCAACTGATTCTATGATTTTGGCTTCGAGCATCCTGTTGATCTCAGCTTTGACTTTCTTCTTATATATTGGATTAATTCTATATGGTCATTGTCTGATCGATCTCGCTTTAGGTCTTAGTGGTATCCTCATTTCTCCTATCTCTCCGGCTATACCCTTCATTTATGTAAATTTGTGGGAAACAAGCCGTTGTACTTGCATAATAACTCTGTTATACTTTCCACTATTTGCCCATCCCAGTAGTCTCCAATGTTGGTCATTTTTGGATTCTCGATTGTCTCGATGTTGACTTTATTTATCTTGATCGGCATGGAAATAACTTCTGATTCTATAGGTGGTCCTTCCACTTCTCTTTCTCCCTCTTCTTCTTCTATCTAAATATCGTGTGGATCATCTTCATCTGGTGCTTCCTCTTGCACATGGTAACATGACAACAGTTCCTTAACTGTCTGTTTTTTCCTCTATTGTTCTTCTGTGATAATTTCTACTTCTAATTATTTGATGAATATCACTCTTATTATCTGTTTAAGAGAGTCATCTATGTTTGGGTTCTCATGCTCAAATGAGAAAGTGACTATAAAATTTTGTTGCAATGTTGTCCAGGTCGTAGTTATTGTATGCAATTCTTGGTTTGTATACCAGCTCGCTGGTATTCCCTCCAGGGTGTGTATAAAATGATGAGGCCATTCCTCTGTGGGTGTCATTTTCCATAGCATTATGCACTCCTCCAAGTTTTTCGTTGGTTCCCCTTGTCCATCATACTTCTATTGCTTGTTGTTTTTTTGCTCTGCGCCAAACCTTATGTGCAGTAACTGCTTACATTGGTAAGAATCTGTGATTGTCTCTTTGTGTGTACCCCACCATCTTCCAGGCATTGCCTTGAGTGCTAGATCTAGTGCTAACAATATTTGGTTCTCTGTAACTTCATCTTCATATTTTTCGAAGAACGTTTCCATATTGTTTATTCCATGGAAATTGATTGGTTCCCTAATTTTTGTGCCTACCCATCTTACTGGGCGGTTTATTCTTGCACATATTCTCGTGGATACTTTGTGTAATCATTGTTGCCAATTTTCTAAACCAGTGTCTAAGTCTATTTCACATGAAGTAATGCTCCACCAAATGAGTATCCCATATGCAGTTGCGTTTACGTAATCCTAATCATGCGCAGTTGTTTTGTACAACTGGCCATTTTCCTCTAAGTCCAAACAAGTAGGTTCAACAAAACCTCTCCCCCTCTGATGGGTCTAATGGCGTGATGACTCTGTATTCTCCTGACTCAAATGTCATCTTCCTGGTATTCAATTTGATTATGGACTGGTTGTCAAATTCCCAATCCAAACCAAGTAATGTTGGGTATGGTGTTGTGGCATCCACTATTTCAATGACTTCAAAATCTTCTTTAGTACGCACCCTGTCTAGTCCTATTGTAACTCCTTTCAGTATACTGATTGGTAGGACTCTGTGTTGGTTTTCTATTTTTAGTTGAACTGCTGAATATCCTAACGTGGGATCTCCCATGCATTGCCATGTCTTCTTTGGTAATACATTAACTTCAGATCCTAGGTCTGGTATGATTTCTCCAATGTTGAAGTCTCCAATTTTTGCATTATGTCTGAACTCCCTACTTGTTCTTCTCCTTGTATGCAGGTGATTGATTGTCTTTTGTTCTAGTTTTCTTTCTGTCTCCATACTACATTTTTCTAGTATGTTTTACAAGATTTTCACAGATGATGGATCGCTTAATACCTTTACACATGATTGTAGAAATCCTTTGATTTTAATTACTTGTCCCATGGAATGTATCTCGTTGGTATTATCCAATAATGGAGGCATCTCATACTACGGTGCTTCCTTTCTTTGTTTCACAGTTGAATTTTTCAGAATGTCCTCCTTCTCAAATTCTTGTCGGGCTTGCTTAAATATCTCCTTCTCCTTCTATGCATCGAACTGCTTCCTTGGTTCGACATTCTTCTTCACCCATTGATTTTTTATTGGCTCTTGCCGAACGATGTCATCCCCTGTTTTAGCTCCTCCGTGAGTAACTATGTTGATATTTCATCCCTCATCCATTTCTTTAGCTAAAATCCACTGAACATTCTGGTTGTTCCGGTTCCTCTTTTCCTGGATCTTTACTAACAGTGTCGGACATTCCTCTGTATCATGGTCTGATGCATGAAAATGCATACAAGTTGTTGGTGGAAGGGGACATTATCTTGCATAATGTCCTGTTTGTTGGAAATTGTGACATACCACTAGTCTTCTACCTCGTCTGAAACCTCCTCTCACTTTTCCTCCACCTCTATAGCCTGCTTGATTGCCTCTCAACGTGTTATATTGAGGTGTCTGAGTAAACTATGCATTCTTGTACCGAGGTTGTGTCATGTTGTACTGCGATTGTGAGTTATTATATGGTTTTTGCACAGTATTATACTACTATTGTGCAGTGTTGTATGGAGCTGGAACTTGATTAAACTATGATGAGGCTTGCCCAGTCATCATTTCTGCCTGCACTCTATATGCGTCTGATGTCCTTTCTCCCATCAACTCCATAGTTCTACAATATTTGTTGTCGTGGTCGACTAACTTGCAAAAGGTGCAATACGAATTCTTTGGGACTGTTTAATATTTCTGCATCATTGTGTAATGATATGGGTTGTGACCTGGTTTCTTTCAAATTTCGCACCATAGTCCTCTTGCTGGCAATGGGTTTGGAATTTTGGCTGCCATATACTGCGCAAATGTTGGACATTCGTTCTTATGTTGTCCTTCCTTCCTTCATGTAGTACACCAAATGGCTTCCCATTTATCCTTATTCTTATTCTGGTTGAGTTGGAACATTAAGTTATTCAAATCCTCCTTTAGTTCTTCGATAGATGGATCAGTCTATTGATATTGGTTTTCTTCCAGTTGTAGGGCTTCCTGCAGAGCCTCTGCCTGCGTCTGAAACTTTTGTTGTCGCAATGGGTATTTTAAGTGTGGGAGCAGTGAATTGACAAACAAGTGTTGATGTTTCATATCAGTCATGAGATATTTCAATTTCCCCTTCAGTCGCTTGAATCTCTGGTCAATATCCCATATGGATTCTCCTGGTTTATCTTGGATTTCTATCATCTTATTCATGTATTGATCCTATGAACTCAGCTTCTGGAACTCATTTATCAGTAACTTATTAATGTTTTTCAGTGTCCTTGTCATCCCAGGTGCATTGTTTGCATATAGACTCATGTACCAATCTAGTGCACGGTCTCTTAGCGTAATAGCTAACTGCGCAAGTTTGGAATCTTCATCAGTGATATGTTTTTCTTCCTTGATCTTTTCACAAATGAACAAGTGGTTCTCAAGGTCTTCTACTACTTCTCCTAGAAATTATAGTAACCTAATGGTGGGATCATTTCCTACCATTCTGAATGTGGAACCACTACCTCCATGTGGTGTCAATACATGATTAGTGTTGCATGAATTGGATCCTCCATCTATTTCTCCTTGTGTAGATGTACTTCCTGCTATCGGACTTCTTCCAAACTTCAGTTGTCTAAACGATGGTGTTCTCTTTGGTGTATTAGTTGCACAGGGGTTTATGGGTTCCACACTGACATTAATATGGATAGGATTTTTTCCTTCTCTTCCTGTTCTTGGACCTCTTATCTTCCTCTCATATGTTGTGCGTAGGATTTCCTCAATATTATCCACAACCCGGAGATCCTCTACCTCTTCCTCATCACTCACCAAGCCTTCCCTCGTGGCTACAGATCTCTTCTTGATATTCACCTTGTATTGGTAGGGTACTCCACTATGTGTCTTTCCAGTTGTCTCCAAGAACCACCTGATCTTGACATCATCCATCATGATCGGGTCCAAGGGTTCCTCCTTCCCTTTATCCTTTCCTCCTTCCATTTTTCCTCTTTCTATCAGTGCTTCCCCCCTTCCCCCATGCACACAGGGAAGTTTATATATCTAATTCCATTGTCATTACAACTTTGTTGTATAGTAGTATCTTAATAGACATATAAAACGATATAATGTACCTTTCTCAAGGTCCACATAGAAAATAGTGCTCCCATGTGCTATACAACTTCATTGTGTCTACTACAAACTCTGTTACAAAGCCTGCCACAATATTGTCGATCCAAAAGTCTATTGTGTAGGTGAATTGATTCGTCACTTGTTGTAACTGCTTGATCTGTACTGGGGTCCACTCTAACTGTCGAATATGATTCATTGTGTGGTTATCCTTTAACCTTAGTATCCACTACTGTAATAAATGTCGAAAATCACAGAAAAAGACTTCGTGCAAATCAGTAAACACGTATTTCTCAAGATATTTACGGGGTGTTATTCTAGGCTTTCAGTTATCTTTCTATGCAAACTCTATCTCTTTAGTTCTTATCCAAGTTTCGATCTCTGCTTTTGTGGGATTCCATGGTCTCAACATCCCCTTCTAGTAGCTCATTTCTTTCTCCTCTTCTTTACTTTTCTCTTGCTCAACATATCTCATCTACTCAATCCTCTCTTATTCCTACCAACGACAATGGAACCATTTGTTGGGTTACTTCTCCTATATACCATCTTATTTTATTGACCCAGGGTTCATGTTTGTTCAGGTTTCCAACAATGCCTCTAAAACTATCAAACCCCCTGGTAAACCAAAAGGAAACACAACACACACAATGTGCTGCGTAGTCTCACCCAAGATAGCTTTAATGGGTGGTTGTAAGACTCATGTGTTTACATCCTAGGATTGAGTGAGAGATATGATAACTGTGTATTGAACCAATATTATAACTTGTAAACGTAATATACTTTCATTTGTGAATAAGCAGTAATTATAACAACTCATTCATTAAGCATAATAATAATTGTTGAAGACAATAAAGATATGAATGCATTCATCACATAACACAAATGTTACCATGGTTCACCTCCTCCTAGGCTACGTCCACAAAGATCTATCTCTCAACTCTTTTATTATAGTAATTTTGTCTCTATAGCGTCGTGCGCTTTACAATTCTTCATAGTTTGGTAATATCTATATGAGGCAGACTAGACCGTACCAGGCTCCTCAGCCTATGATTTAACCCTCAAGATATACCCTCCTTCATCTTCTCTATCTCAACAACTTATAAAAAATAGATCATACAACAAAACTCTACATATCGCAACAACTCATAGATAACTAGTTAAACTCAGTAATACTCTGAACCGACTCCTTAACATCTCAACCCCCCTATGATACCTAAGTATCGATATTTATTTTTTCTCTAGCTCTTTATCCATTACAATACATTACCAAAACCCTAACCCTACCATTGTTAAGTATTCCCTGCATGCGCGTGTGTTGTTAATCCTTCTAGTTGTCGCTTTCCTCGTGTATGCTTTCTTTCCCAAAATTGCCTTGCTTTTCTTCTTTGGCCTGATTCCAACAATCCATATCTTGCCTAGAAGATAAAGGAAACACAGTAGCCTTTGTGGATGGAAAAGTATTATATTTTCCTAGGGACTCCAACACATAGAATGCTAGAGTTATTGGAACCTGTGAAGGAAGACTCTATAAAATATTAGAAAAAAATTGTTATGAGGAAAATCTCTCTATAGCTAGGGTGAACCACAACATACGGAAATGACTGCAGAAATCAACTCTATCCCAGAAACATGCTATATAAACCAATGTGAAAGAAAGATAAGAAAGAGTCATACCTCATCCATATGTTCGATGATGTCCACCATTGAGCAATTTGACCCAAATCTATATACCTGCAACAAGTTCTCAACAAATAATCAAAACAAGCATATGGTGGAAATATAAAAGGTTAGAAAATTAGATAGAATAATCCATCAATATACATAACAAATACGCCCATGGATAATAATTCATATATTTGCAAGATATTAATTAGATGGGAAAGGAGTATTTCTATTAATAAATGGTCAGCAAAAGTGAAAATATTACAGACTTTCGTGTCAGAACGGTTTGGAACCAAGAAACTAAGTTCCTTCTGGTTGGGCCTCCACCAATGTAAAGCTCATATAAGGGAGTCAATGAGGTTCTCCAACAATAATGGAAGAGCTTGGGGGCTAATCACTCTATTCAGACTTAAAGGACAAAGGGATGCAGACACAATGTGAAGTAAATAATTACTCTGGAGTAAATTTGCTCTCAAAGTTGAATTCTCTCTCCTTTTCCATAGCTTGGAATTGGCTTCTTTATAGCCTTCAGAATGGAACTGAAGGGCCGATTCGGAACGTTTCCAGTATATGGAAGACCAAGGATCAGAGATCTCCTATCGTGACATTGAAACCCCGTTATCATCATAA
The DNA here is from genome assembly GCA_009831015.1 of Picea engelmannii. NCBI lineage: Eukaryota > Viridiplantae > Streptophyta > Pinopsida > Pinales > Pinaceae > Picea > Picea engelmannii. The sequence goes on along the minus strand of ML778566.1, from coordinate 326,497 downwards.
CAATTTTCAGATAGGATCCAAATTTCAAAAATTTAGCGAAGAGCTACATCACTGTGGAAACATGATAGTTTGGGGGATCGGGCTACATATGGTGGCATATGGAAAAATATAGTGGAGGCACGAAAGGTAGGACCCGGTGGACCGTCGATTTTGATGCGGCCCAGATCAACGGTCGAGACCCATATCGGGCAGTGAAATAGCACAAAGTTTAATTATATGAAGGTTGGCTAGGGAAAACTACAGTGGTTTCATTCATGGATGCGTGGTACCCTCAGAGGTACATTGGGCCAAAAAGAGGTCTACCTAAAACAATTTTATCCAACCCCCGATATCGAAAGTTGATGGGACCCGGTGGACCGTCGATCTTGAAGAAGCCCGAATCAATGGCTAAGGCACATATTGGGCAATGAAGCATTGAACAGGATAATTAGTTGAAGGCGGGCCGGGGAAAACTACCATATTTTCATTCATGGATGTGTGGCATCATCAGAAGTACATCGGGGAGAAAAGCGGTTTATTTAAAACCATTTTCCCCAATCCTCGATATCGATAAGCACTTATAAAAGGAGGGCCCCTGGCATTATTTTATGATATTCTGAAGCATTCAAACGTTCAAAAATTGGTGCAAAGAATCCATTCAAAAATGAAGCTCAAAACTGAATCATATTCATGCTTTCTTTGCCTCTTAACATGTATTTTTCTCCATGGCCGCTAACCCTGTCATTTTATCCATAACTGAGCAAGATCTTACCTCTAGAGAAGAAGTCCTAATTGACAGGGACTCCGACGTTTTCGACACAGGAATAACAATATCGCCCATTTACGTGTCCAGTTCCAGTCAGCTAGACAATGTTGGAAAACGTATACTATTCCTTGAAGCAGCCCAAGCGTCCATTACCTCTTACACTGTAGAAGTCATTTTTCCTTTCGCAGAGTTTGTCAGCTGGTGTGCAGAACAATATTCGCAGGAAGAAAAGGTCACTTTGAATAAGATAGGGTTAGAGTTTTTATGTGAAATAGATAGTTCGTCGCTTCAACACACCCTCGGTATACCAGAGTCTTCCCCCACAATGTCAGAGCCCTTCGAGGAATAAAAAATTATCAAAATATACAGAGAATGCCCCTCAGAAGTAAAAACCTTGTTTCTGCAAGCCATTGTCAAATCTGAACACCATTATCAAAGTCTGTCGTTACCTATCAATGTAAACGTTATGATTATTAAGGTCTAGTGGGATTGTTCCCTACTTCGTCAAATTTTAGGGTTGGATAATGATAAGTTTGTAGTAGAGGTCATGTTGGGTTTCTTGTTGACCTTCTTTATGTCAGATTCTAGTCAGTTGGTTTGTATCAGTTTCAATAGGTTCATCGATGATAATATGCATCAACAGTTGGTAAATTTCAATTCATTAAGACACTTCAAATACTACATTCACTTGCTAAGAATGTTCCTGGAATCGAACAAGAATAAATTCCCTGAAACATCATTCATCTTCACTCAATGTAAGAGGATCACCATGCTTATTTTCATCAATCAAATCATGTCTAGGGTGCATAGTCTTATCTTCGGCACAGACCTCCCAAGGGTTCTAGAAGAAATGAAGAGATTTTTACAACCAAATCCAGAGAGCAGGGTGGGATATTGCATGTTGTTCATACAATATACTGTGATTTGGGTATATGGATATCAAGAAGGGCCTTAAATTTTACTAGTCTTTTTGACTCCCACAGTATTTTCCTTAGAGTTCATCAGACAAAGGATTATTTCATAGACAAATCATTTTTTGAAGACGCACAAGGCATCTAACTTAAAATTCCCTTTCATGATGGGGCCCTTTGTGGTAAAGACCAGGTATTGTTTACCTCAGATTCAAGCCAAACTCATTGAATTTGGGTTTACATAGTTGCAGGGAAGGAGATATAACCCACACCATACCATATCTAAGAGGAGGTTGATGAGCAAACAAATCCCCTACAAATAAGAGCAAATTGAAGAGTTTGATAGATTGGCAAACTTGGAAGTCTGGGAAAATATGGAGATCACTTTGCAGCCTTATCATACACAATAGATAGAATCTTCCTCTCAGCAGGTCTAGACAAAGAAAAATTCTCCAAAGTTGATTATTAAATCCCCAAAGGAGAGTGTTTATCACAAGAGGAGTAGTTTAGAGGCAATGGGTGCTAGTAGATAGGGAAATATTCTCAAGAAAATGAAAATAACACCATCTTCTCAGGTAGTGGACCTGGAATAAGAATAACCTAAAGAGAAAATGAGCATGGAGATGATGGAAAGTGGAATCAAGAACAAGGAGGCTGGTACAGGAATCATGCCACGGAGTGAAAGTAGCTTGAGGGTTTTCAGCAATAGAAAACATATCTTTAGCAAGACACCTGGAGTAGTTTATCAGTACAAAGAAGACTTAATGAACCAGTATGCTATGAAGGGAAGTATGGCCAATAGTGAAATAAGAGACCTGTTTCCAGAGGCAGAGAAGATCTCTCAGCATAAGGCTTCCCTGCTCTCAGTCAGGGATGTGGAAAGAAAGACATTTAACATAGTAGTGGTTGATGATGATAAAGTGTCTGAAATAAATATGCATTATGAAAATATTGGTGCCCCATACAAAGTAAAGTTCCACGGGAATGTTAGTGATATGATATATTCAGAATACCTGAGTTTAGGTCTGAGGGTTTCGATATTGACAACACATGCACTCAAATTAGATGGACAATTGAATTAGGAGAAAGCATCCAGTAAGGCCTAGAAAACACGAGTCAAAAGATTGGAATCTGAAGGCCCTCGAGGAGTAAAGGCTTCTTTAGATGAGAAAGATAAAATGATCCAAAGCCTAAAGAAGAAATTGAATATATCCTCCATAGACCATCCACACACAATAGAGCTAGCTGCTCTAGATAAAGAGAAAGAGACGTTCAGACAAGAAGCACTAAATTACAAAGCTAAAGTGTTGCAGATGGAAAAGGAGAATGAAAATTGGTTACAAGGACAAGTAACTGTTGAAATAATGTAACTGCGAAGAGCATTCTTATTATTTTGTTATTGGATTAAATCCCCATTGTGGATTAATCTTGTCATTATTATTATTTTTATTATTAGATTAATCCCCATTGAGGATTAATCAAGTCGATAATTGTATAAGGACCAAATCCCCTTTTGCAGATTGGTCATCGGACAATTATAATGTAAAGAATAAGAAGTCGGCCCCAACAATTATAATGAAAGGGCCAGATTTAATTAAAGGTGGATTTACCCACCCAGTGTGAGAGGTCGGCCCTGCTAGATGGTGACTCTTCACACGTGCCATATTAGTATAAATAAGAAGCTAGCGCCTCACTTCTAACACACACTTCACTTGCTCATTCTCTTATGAGGCAAGCTGCAATTTCAAGTTGGTGAGAGGAGAAGAAGGGTGGCGCATCTCTTGGAGGAGGATTTTCTGTATTGGTTGAGTTATCTCTTGAAC
>ML778566.1:262609-310649 GCA_009831015.1 Picea engelmannii | reverse complement strand
AGATCCTTCTAGAAGCGGAAGCTTCTATTAGGTCTTCTTACATCCACCTTATTCTATTTTATTGAAAGGTCTTATTAATATTGACCTTTATTACATCCGAATACATTGATCTACCTATGTGCGGGTTAGGACCTTAACATAGAAGATCAGGACAATCCAGATGTCGTAAAGGAAGCTGAGAAGATAGAGAAATCCGTTCCTAGTTTTGAAATTTCTTTTGAGTAATCATTGTAAATCAATTCATATACCGAGACTGTCAGTTGAAATTATTATAATTAGTTTTAGAAGCTGAAACATTTTGGTTTCATCCATTGTAATCGAAATGTATAAATACTGGGGCTTTTGAATGAATTAATGTTGGCAGAAGTGCAAGAGCACCTTTTGGTTGTTTCAAACTCTATTGTAATTTTCTGAAATTGAATTGAATATATATGCAGAAGCTTTTGAAGTCTCTATGAAAATATTCTAATGGTGGTGATATGATTTTTGTCTTCCTTCATTGTATGCATTTCATGTGATATTTTCTTCCATTTACATTTTCCTCTATTTAAATTGGAAATTTAAAGGCCCAAAATTTGTCTTATGATGCTCTTGGCTTAGAAATTTAAACTGTGTGTATTTCTTCTTAACAAATTCAGAACTCAGTTCAATAATGCTCTGATGTAGTTATTTGTTTCCCTTTCTTCCTACACAATACTTAAATTCAAATATAACTCAGATTCATTTCCTCATTTAGCCTTATCCTCTTGAGAGTTCTACCAGCTGGTCATTGTTTTCATTCACTTTCATAATTTTGACTCCATAGCCCTAAGTGTTCCTCCCCTTCCTTGCAAGAAACTTTATTAAAAACCCCCAAAACAAACCAAATCTAGCCACCGACTATCACAGAAATATCAAGTGACACGAGAGATCCCTCTCTGAGTTGAGAGGGCTAGTGCTTCAACTCTAAAGATCATTGAAACAGTTACCTCTGTCATTTTCCTATCAATCGGACAAAATTTACAGAGTGCTAACAAACCCGACAATTAATTTCATTTTCTGGCACAAATCTCGATGTACGCGGGTTGTAGTGGAGTAGCTTCTGTATATGCTTGTTGTATAGGGTGCAAGATGCGTACAAGTGGAAAAAATTGTATTTTTATCTCTGGATTCTTTCAACAGGGGAGATAAGTCTGCATAGGGAAATGGAATAAGGCCCTCTGTGCAAGATTGCATAAGGTGAGGCAAATCTTGCTATAACAGATGCCCCCTAATGTGTAAGGTCATAGGAGTATATGTGATGGTTGAATTACATTATAAATAACCTAGAAGTGGAGTGGTAGGGGAGTATATGGACAAACGCGTTGCTCATTACATTTTTCACTGACTTTGCATACATGGATGCCAAAAATACACTGCAAATTCATGTGAAAATATACCAAACAAGTGTCTATGGCCATGAATAGGAAGATACAAATGTGGTTACATGCCAATAGTTTTCATATTCATGAACAAGGCCCAGTAGAACCAATTTCAAAACCAATGTGAATATATCTGTATACCATGGAGTACAATCCGATCTCCCATGATCACTGAAGTCATATCAGTATTGGTCCAATGAAAAGGAAGCAACAACTCAGGAAAGTTGTGGCCATATAGTGATGTCTTCAAGTCTTCTACACAATCCTTCAAAGGTGAAAGTATGCATCATGTGAATAAAGGTGTTGAGGTTGAACACAATGAGACATCATTTGATTAGTGATCATTGATGTATACCGTTAAAAAATGCGATACAGCCTACCGATAATGAAAGTAGGTATCAAGGAACCAAGTACATTCTTACAAGTGCGAATAAAGGAGTCAGTGTCGAACACCTGAATAATCCATCGAATAGGATACATTGATGTATTCCCAACTGTTGATGGTGAGAGATCCTTCCACTGATGACTGCAAGCCTCAAGGTATTGATAAGACTCTAGGTCCCGTTTCCAGAATAAATGGGCTGAATTCGATGGAAAGAGACCCGCTAAAAGGAGATCATTAAGGAATCTCTCATCAGTCCGCACGAGGTACAAATCAGGAGGTTCATGATTTGGTGGAAATCGAAAGAAGAACATGTTCATGAACCAACAAACCTGTGCATTTTTTGCATGCACCAAGTGCAAGAGGTACATGAAAAGGACCCTCTAAATAACATCCAATGATGAAAACTATTGAAAAAGGAGAGAAAACCACCAATAAGGCTAATGGCATCCAATACATTGCATGAATCCCAATCTGTGAATAGATGTCTTGTCATTGAACACAAGGGAAACCACCCATTCAACGACCAATGATGAAATGTCGACTATTGGGTTCAAGGTTACCTACCAATGATGAAAGTAGGGCCATGGTGCATGATAGGACTATAGTATCATGTGATTCTGAGACAAACTAAGGTATGGCCGACATGCAAAGTCAAGATTTGTGAGGAGTGGCTGACACAGGTTGATAGACTTTCTTTGAATAAGAGCAAGAGACACATGGAGGACTCTGACAAGATAGACGCAATGATGAAACCATGAGATGCATGAGGCATCAATGAAATTCTCTATAGGGGATGGAAGAGTAACCAGTTGGTAGGGAATACTCTATAATGATCTTAGCTTAATAAGGACATTCTAATCCCAAAATTATGATGATGAATGGACTCAAATAACTTTGTTCTCTGTTCAAAGGTGACATGACTACTGCCAACATAAGATAATACTCCCTTCACGCCTGTATTTTTTTGTTTTTTCATAGACAAATGAATGCTATGATACAGAGGAGGAAATCAATTTCGCAAGTAAGAAAAACTAGTTCCAGTAGTGGAAAATACCTATGCTCAATGCAGGGAAGTGCATGTGGGAGATGGACACTCGGGGGAATGTTTCCTCTTAGGTATAGGGTGTCAAATTGCGAAGGATATAAACAAGGCTCTGCTTGGTTGAGGATGAAAAATTGTTGAGGAAAATGGTTTATAACGCAAAGAGAGAACCGGCTATAGGCTAAATACTGCAAGCAAGGGCATGAGATGCAATCACAACTTAACACCAAAAAATGTCCTTTTTTATGTCTTTTAGTCTATTTGGTGTGAAAAAAGGATAAATTTGTGCCAAATAGACATCTTTTCGAAACCAATTTACGAGTGTGAAAAAGACGAGTCCACTCAGCGATATTTTCACTTTTTGATAACGAGTCGGAAAAGAGATTAACTAAGACTCACAACCTTTCAAGTCCAATTTAACGAGTGTGAAAGGGACAAATCATTCAACAATCTTTTCAATTTTTAAAGATGAGTTGGAAAAGATATTAAACTAAACTCATTTGGGAGTCCACGGGGTATAAGGCTGAATGTTTATGAATGATAAATGAGGCTCATCATATAGTCTAGAACGAGTTATTGGGGACTCCTAGTCCTATGAAAAAATATTTGCATGGGCACCAAATGCAGTAAGGGATCTAACTAGGGCACCCATGTTCGATAAGTCTCTACCACTTGATAATGACACGACTTTATAGCATATAAGGTTTTGTGTCGCAACAAATGGGTTCGTACCTAGGGAATAAAGAGCGACAGTTATAGGATAATGTGAAAATTCATAACGGAGTGGATATGTTTCCTATATGTTGGGTAATGCCAATACCTTCCTGTGGTGACGAACGACTAGCATAACACTGAAATCTGCAAGAATCCCATGTTAAAATTGTAAAAACCAACTCGATCCACCTTTGTATTAGTCCATTAGGTGAAAAAATGGCTTAAAACTATATAAAGTGGGTAAAAATAATTTATAAATAGTAACAAAATCAAAAATTACTATATCATTTTTATTTTTTACCCAACTAGTGCAAATTGGACCAAAATACCTTCGAGATTCAAATGACGATTGCGGGAGCATCATGCAACAAAATTACAAACTGTCTGGATCAAGTAATTCTTGTTCTCTTCCTCTTCAAATTCATTGGATTAAATTTTTGAATTAGGCTCTAAATTTTTAGTTATTGAGGGCGCAAAGTGTAGATTTCGGTGTACGCGGGCTGGCTTTAGTCAGGTCACGTATACGACAAGGTATACGCACCTGTGTAAACTACAGGATGCGTATATCAAGCCCTACACGCGACTGTATGTAAATTAGGCCGCATATAGGCACACAAACAATCATTTTGGAGGGTTATAACTCAAATTTTGATTTTTCTTTGATAGGATGGTTCTTGAATGGAGAGAGAGAGAGCATGAGGAGGTCAATGCTACTGTAGATCGAGATTTGGGGGTCCAAATGGACTTAAATCGATGTGGATTATATAATTTTTGAGCACTCAAAGGAATGAGATCCCAAGTGAGGTTTCTCGAGATGATTGTGGGTTACTGGGACCCTGAGAGTGAGAGCTTCAATATCAATAGGAAACCATTGAGAATTGAAGTAGAGGACATTTACTTTTTGACTAGCCTATGGAGTTGGGGAGAGGTTGTAAACCCCAAATCATGGGGAGCCGGGAGTGGGATGAAGATAGAGGAATATATCAATTCCCATTATGTAGCAGGGACTCCAAAGGTAGGGAGTCAAGTCCCTATCTGGGCAATAAACAACCTTAGTTTGAAGATTATTATCCTAGTAATGACCAGGATCACAAGTTCGGCCTCATTGCACCAGGCATCGAGGTTGCTCACATTCTATGCAGTGCAGTGTACGAGACCTAGAGTGTATGACTGGTGTACCTCACTACTGGAAAATATGAAGAGCTAGTTGATAGAGTGCAAACAGGGGAGTAAGAGAAACTTTGGGTTTTCCTCTATCCTATGTAGTTTCTTTTTTGATCAGGTTCCAGGCCTGGGGCCTAGAGTTGAGATTCTTCCTAGAAGACCTTGCAATCTAGCCATGGCACGATGGACCAAGGTGATGAGGCGACAGGGGGGAGGTAGGGTGTCGACACCCTACAATGAGGATTTCTTCTACCAGTTGTGTTGATAGGTCATTGCTTTGGATGACTATCCCTATGAGGGGTTTGAACTCAAAGGATATCCATACATGCCACTCCCACTAGGGACTACCTATGGTGACATAGGTATCTCAAATGTTTTTACATATTTCATTTTTTTGTATTTTTGTATAATAGAACAAAAATATTTTTGGAAGTTGTTTAAGTATTGACTAGACATTTGTGAAATGCATACATGGGTCCACAATGGCCAGAGGGCTTCCCTCGACATCAGCGGAGGAACCGAGGAGACAAGGCAACGGGAGGAGAATCCAAGAGGGTCCTATAGAACGTGCAGGGAAACCTGTCACATTTGATCCATGGTTCATGTATAGGATCTACCTGAAGCCATGCAGCGACAAGTGGTTGGTGTACCCAGGGCATGGGTATGACTCTTTCGGTGTCTCACAAAATTCGTGGTTTTCTACCATGACACGCATATGACACCACAGGCGTAGATGTCATGTGATATTGTAATATCGATTGTATATGTGTATTAAGGGTATTAGCCCCAATTTTGTACTATAAACAACATATTTTTTTAAATATATAAAAAGGATCTTCATCTTTACTTATATTTTAAAATGTGTACATTGATTAGATCGTTTTATTTGCTTTTAAATATGTGACAAATGCCAATCTAAAACAAAATTATCATAAGAATTGGATACATGATTAAAACTCCTAGGAATATGATAATATGTAATACAATCAAAATGTCATTCTAAAAGACATACCGATAGGAATCGTCAGAGTAAAGTAGGATCACACACACGGTAAATGTCGTTCAACTGACATACTACTAACTGGGAGTCCAGGCAAACTTCTAACAAATGAATACCATGTGAGATAGCATCGTGAAAAAGTTCTATAATGACACTATATTCGACCACATTATTCATGGATGGACCTAGGCACACACCTCCTGAAGACACCAGTATACCCTCGGGTGAGTAAACCACCCAAGAGGCGAAAGCCAAGTTTTGTGTATGAGGAGTGGCTTCGTATGCAAATCCTAGGTAGACCGAAGACTCTGTTGACATATGTTAACCAAGTGAGAACTCGATAAGCAAACCGAATATGAAAATAAAATGATATATACACTAAATTACATTAGTATACAGAGAGATCTTCCCAAGCTTGGGGCTCAAGCATAATATCGTTTTAAGTAGAGCCCATTTATGGGCTCTACCAACTTATTCTCTTCATAGTATTCTAACTCATAGGCTCCTTTTTATAAAACATGTCGCATGATGTAAGGACCGTGCCACATGGGTTTAAACTTTCCTTCCCCCAATGGTTCTTTGGGTTGATAATACAAGAGGACCGAAGATAGATAGAGTTATCATACTAGACCTTGACACATTTTTTGTTCACCTAGATACTCATAGAGGAGTCTCGACATTGCTCATCGAGACTCTCTAGGTGCACAAGGCGTTGCTCGAGATCGGAAGTGTCAGGTAGGAGAGCGACTTCCAACTTAAGAGAAGGGATTTTGCATTCAATAGGTAAAATCGACTCCACACCATGTACTAACTAGAAAGGGGAAAAAATGGTGGCAGTATTGATCGAGGTTCGATATGCCCATAGTGCAGGATATAGCATGATGTGCCAGTTGGACTTGCTCTGACTGACAGTTTTATGCAAAATGGTTTTAAGAGACTTGTTGGCGGCCTATACTTGTCCATTTCCATGAGGGTAATAGGGAGAAGAATGACCATGTCTAAACCCCAGCTTAGCTGTTATTTCTTCCATCATCATTCTGAATGTGATTTCCATGATCAGTGAAAATCTCACTCGGGATACCGAACCGGGAGATTATTTGATTGAATACGAAAAAGTTTGTACTCTTCCCATTGGATTTAATAGTAGGCATGGCCTTGACCCACTTAGTAAAGTAGTTTATGACCACGATAATGTGTTGATTCCCCCTAGATGAAGTTCAATTACAATCGACGAAGTCCACCCCCCACTTGGTGAAGGGAACGACATTAATGACTGGTTGAAGAGAGGCTGGAAGAGAGCGCATTTTACGAGTGAACACCTGGAAGGAGTGACACTTCTTAACCGCTTCAATACAATATTTAAATATAGTATGCTAGAAATAATCATCTCGCAAAATTTTTTGGGTTGTTGCAAGCCTGGATAGATGACCACCACAAGCCCCACTGTGGCAATCATTCAGGAAAGACTCGGATTCTCCATGAGTTAAACAATGATGCAAGATATTGTCTATTCCTCGGTGATACAAAGTTTCACTGACGATAGTATATTTCTTATCTTGGTATATTATACATCATCGATCATCTCATGAGAGATGTTGAGGGAACTTCAAGGTATAAAGATAGAGAACAATGTCTCCATACCAGGGGTCAGAAGATGAGACAAGAAAAATGTGTTCGTCTGCAAACGACTCAACATGGTTAATGTCCTCATCTAATCGCGGTAAATCAAATATTAACACCGTGAAGACTAGGTATTTATTGGATTTCGAGGAAGCGAAAATGAGATCAAACTCTTATAAAATGACAATCCATTTATTGTATTTTCCCCTTATGATACATCTAGTAAGGATGTATTGAAATGGATTGACATTTGCAATCACCATAGTCTTTCAAAGTAATATATAGTGATGCAGACACTGGACTGCATGAATTACAGCCAAATATATCTTTTCAACGTGAGTATAATTAAGTTCAAGACCAAATAACGTTCGACTAAGGTAGTAGATGACGTGCTCGAGGATCTCATCATATTCCTAGACCAGAACCATACCAATAGTATCCTCAGACACAGAAATATAAAGCAGGTAATCTCTATTGTAGCCAGGAGGCTTGAACAAAGGCGTTGATACCAAGGCCTTCTTCAAAACATAGAAGGACTCATGGGCTCGATCATCCAAGATAAAATGGGTGTCCTTCTTCAAGAGACGCATGAAACCCTTAGTGATATTGGCATAATTCACTATAAACCGACGAATAAAGTTAGCTTTACCCTGTAAACCCTAAATTTGTTTGATCTTGCACGAGGGAGGAAACCGAAGTATTTCCTCAACCTTAAGTGGATCTACCATGATCCTAGTCTCAGAAACTAGAAACCCCAAAAGACGACTAGACTTAACGCAAAAGATTCACTTGTGAGGGTTCAAACGGATTCTATAATAATGACATCTTTCAAAAACAAGCCGAAGGTGAGTAGCATGATCTTCTCTCTTATGAGAGTGAGCAGGAAGATCATCAACGTAAGCTTTGACTATGTGCTTAATATCGTGAAAAGAAAAATTCATGGCACGTTGAAACGTTGCTCCGACATTTTTAAGGCCGAAAGACATTTTCTGATATGCAAAAGTACCCCAAGGAAAAAAAAAACTGTCTTTTGTTGATCCTCGGGTTTGATTTTAATTAGATTATATCTTGAAAATCCTTCCATAAAATAAAATACTTTGCTTCCCACACACTCGTCGAGAATCTGTTCGATGAAAGGTGTGGGAAAGTTATCTTTAGGACAGGACTTGCTCAGGTCATGGAAATCCATACATACACGGATGGTTCCTTGCTTCTTATCCACAGGAATAGGTTTGGATACCCATTCAATCAAAGGAACCGGGTAGATGAAGCCAGCATTAAGTAGCTTCTCCACCTCTTCTTTAATAGCAGGGGCCTTTTGAGGGTTAACAACTCTAAGACATTGAACAAGCTTAGCATCCATATAATTCCTAATCTCATGTTTGAAAATGTGAGGGTCGATCCCTAGAATCTCTTCATATGACCAATCAAATACGTCTCGAAATTCCTTGAAGAGTTCGATGTAGATTAGGATTTCTTCTGGCAAAAAATCTACATCGATATTTACATTTTCAACCTTACCTGGGGTAAAAGAGATGTCGATCGTGACAGTAGGAGAAATACTTGCCATATTTCCTTCGGCATAAATGTTGTGCGTATCAAGGGAAACTACGACATGACCAACTATCTCACTCAAAGTAGATCGAAAGTCGTCTTGTTCGATCCTTTCAAGCTCCGAGAGAAAATAAGAGCGGTGATGCATATCATCCCAAGGCTTCTCAAAACCATTAATGGATTTCATGATGGCTTTGTCCGAAGGAAAATTCCCATCGAGGAAATCATGTGAACAAGACAACAAAGTGGCCCACATGGGCCTAAGAACGGGATCCTCCTCATCCTTGGGTGAGGGAACAGGATCAGGATCAGTGGAAGAGTCGAGAACAACTTGATACACAATCTCTGTTGTCAATAGTGGCATGGCCATTCCAGCATGAAATTGATCTTCACAAGATCAATTCGGGTAAGATAAGGTCCATAGATCACTAAAATAGGAAGTGCGGAAAGGAATGGACCTCCCTGTCTAGACGGGCCTACTGGACATGGCGTAAATGTGGTGAATTGATGCCACGAAGTCGAAAGTACCCATAAGGGAAGAATACATTCTGACACTGATATTCTCAGTTTCTAACTGAGAATTGTTGATCATAGGGATCAATGGTCCAACAGATGCATTAGTACTAGAGTACACAAAGGATAACTAGTCGATCGTCACTATCTTCCCTTCATGAGGAAAATAAAGCATACAAAAGACGAACGATATGACAATGACCACATAATAGGTCCAATTTCTTCCTAGTAGCAAGTTGTAATCAAGAGGCGCATAAACTACCTATACCTCCACCTCTACCGTCTTCCCACCTAATTAGACCAGAAAGGTAGGGAGAAATGAGAATACCATGAGGTCGAAAGAAATGACCATAAAAAACAGTCAACATGCTCGATGACTTGGAAAGAGTCATAGAACCGAGAGCCTTCCAATAGACCAGGGACATCACACACATAGCAGCGCCTTCATCAACGACTGCGTGTTTGATCATATACTTTGAATACTCCACGTGGATTTGGAAAGCCACATGGTAAGGAAAGAGAGGCTTAACATCTGTGACGTCAAACTTGATAATGTTTAAGCCACTAGGTTCTAGAGCTCCTAAAGATGAGAGTAAGGCATTCCTCTGTGAAGGACATGTCTGGAGTACCTCCAAAGATGACATCACACAAGGGGTTTGACCTAGGTCCTCAATAATAGAGTAGTTTTGGGTGGCTCTATCATTTGGATTATGGGTAGAGTCCTTGAGTAATCCTTTCAGAATAAGAGGCGGTGGCTCTCGTTTCTCAATATGTAAATTTTTTTGCGGAGGAGGAGGAGATTATAGACCATGGATATCTTGTTTAGAGCTATAGTCTTGAGATCGAGTGGTTATATTAATTTTCACATCGACCATGTTGATACATAAACGGTCGTCATCTTGTGACTGCTCATTTTGACCTCCACCAGCTGCATTTATTGCATTGGAGGAGCTCCAGGCTAGGTGTTGATTATGTGGGAATGGATTTGTCAGCACGGTGAGCGATTGAGATAATATCCTCACATCTTTTGCAAGTTTGGGGCACAAATTGGTAAGGTGATCGTCTTTGCAAAGATTACAAGGAGACTTCCACTTACGTCTTTCTCGTTTTCCCTATCCAACATTATTACCCGTCTTCTCATTATTATTATTGTCCTTGGGTTTATTACCATTTTTCCCACCCTTACGGTTATTATGTTGTTTCTTCCTATTTCCTCTTGGTTGCTAGTTACCATTCGAGTTGGCCGACAATTGCATAGAGTGTACATCTGTCGACTGAGTGGGGTTGGAAGCCACAGATGAGGTTGGTCCTCCTATAGACTAACTTAGAGACATCTCTTTCATCTGGCTTATCATCGATTCTGTAGACTTTACATTGGAAGCACCTACAATGCCATTGGCACGAGGTCCGATATTTTGTCTCGGGTCGTAAGTTGACCACGGTGCATTTGGAATAAGGTGATATAACATCCCAAACTAAGCATATATCAAGTCTAACTATTGGGCTCTAAAGATCGTGTCTTCCTTAGTGGTAACCCCAAAAGTGGAAACGCCGTTCAAGATAGGAGCGTGCAAATACTTAAGAAATAATTATAAAATAAAGGTCGGGGGTATAGGGGTCTTAATCAACCTCTTCTGTATACACCACTCCTAGATATGGTCTGAGATATGAGTGGTGGTATCCTAGCATAAATTCAGCAACAATTCTAGGCCAACATCATAATGAATGGGAAACTAGAAGTGGTTGAGAAAAACCAACACCAACTGACTAAAATTCCCATATGCCCCCATAGGTAGCTCAATATACCATTTTGCAACAACTACGATGAGGGTGCATTGAAATAATATCAAACGAATAAAATCTTCATTAAGGGAATTCGATGAGCACCAAAGGTGAAAGGTAGTGATGTGATCACTAGGAACCTCTCCATTCTTACCCTTGAACTTTGGGATGTCAGAAAGAAGTTTGGTGTGGGCGGGGGGGCATGTAGGATCATGACTCACAGGGTCATTCATTAACTTAGACAAATCTAGCATATTAAGAATGGCCAGAAAAGGGAGACAGGGTTGTGATATCTGGCCCCAACCTCCCGGGAAAGACTGTGCTTGTGGAAATGTAGGCCATCCAATTTTTTGTTAAACACCATGGCCTTGTATTGCATTATAAGGCCCTCCTCTAGGTTGATTCATAAAAGGTGGTTTGGGCATCATTCCAGCTGGAATGTTCTGTTGAGGGTTATAAAAATTTCCCCCAGATGGATTGGATCCAATTTGGGGGTTTCTCATGGCATGAAACTGACCAACTCTAGGTTGGAATCCGAAGGATAGAGGTGGATTCTTCATTCCAAATGTATTGATCAGAATCTGCACCGAGGAGGTATGGTTGTAGGACAGAACTTGAGTCGAATCTTATCCGCCAGATTGATTATTCCACCCAAAAGTAGGAGGATTGGACCCAGTGTTTAAAGTAGGAATGCCTCCCATATTAGGAGTCATTTAGGGGATTTGAGATCCACCAAAATAAAAAGGAGTGTAAGGAGGTGTACTTCCCCCAAGGCCAATGCTAGAATTAGGGCCAGCAACTGGGATGGATTTCAAAAACTACGAAGTGAAGTTGGGCATACCATAATAAAAGGGACTAGAAGCCATAGGGATGGGCTAAAAATTGTAGCCCGATGAGTCGTCAAGAGACCCAAATGGGTTCAAGGAGGTAGCTTGAGAATTCACTATAGGTTGGGCCATAGTAATGATAGGTACCTCTGGCACTACAACAATAGAGTTTGTAGGAATCGAAGGGGTGCCATTAACTATAGTGGGTATGGGATTCAAAGGGCTCCCAGTGTTCTAAAGATTACGTTCAATACTCATCCTTGTAGAATCACAAGTCTGAATAGTGGATGTATGTGTACCACATATAATAAATCTACACCTTCTAGAAGAAAAAGACTCTAAATATGGTGGTAACTGTAACAAGTGACGGGACTGTCGGGGAAGCTAGTCGGACTCCATGATGACTCAAGACTCTAAATATACAAAATATATCCTAAGGCGAGCTAGTAATCAAAGAGCACACCAAAATTCAAACGACCAATATGCATGCAAACAGGGTAAAGTGGTTGAGTGGCCTCCCTCCCTAAAAAAGGTATGTCTCGCCCAAGAGGGGCCTGAGACTCCCTACTAAAGATCAGAGGTAACATAATTAGTTATAAGGGCCCTCGTGGGCTTAAAAACCAATCGGTCAGATCCCCCTGGAGAGGTAATCCTCCATAAAGTTTGTGTGTTGTCTGACCCTTATCTGACCTAGGGTACCTGCAGAATAACCCCTGCAAGTAACCTATGAGACACCTAAGTCAAGAAACTAATAAACCACTGTATAACTGATGCACAGGCGAGTAGTCGTAAGTCAGGTCAACTGTATGGGAAGGGTAGAAAATCCAAAAACCTTGAAAGCATCGCCTCTCATGGAGGTAAAGGTACTAGCAAGATTCCTAGATACGAATAGATCCCGATAAATATCTCTGACGCTAGGAAGGCATCGGGGGTATATCCCTTCAAATGACTTTGTGTGACCTCATGATTAAATCTAGTGTGAGCGGAGCCTCCTAATCTTACCAATTATACAATGGATTTCTCCACTCCCTAACTCAAACCCATATGTTGATTCAATTACCTTGGAGAAGTTTACTCACAAAATCCTATTCCAAGGCACTAAATCCTAGGCTAGTTTGTGCACCCTAGAAAGTAAAATCATGACTAATTAATTTTATATTATATCATTGATTTTAATGGTCATGATTACTAAAAAAGGTATGGTAGTGAAACTCATGGTGTTATGACTCTGCAAGAAAAGTAAATATGAAGATAATGCAAAGTCCTAATTTTAACTTCCAATGAATGATATGCTTCTAAAAATGATGCAATTTTCAAATTCAACTCTGCAATTTAGAAGTAAAAATGCAATCTGTCACTATATGCACTAAGATAATGATAAAAACTCAAAAGACAAATATGCCAAGCAATGAAAAATGCCTATAGTTTTTGTATTTTCAATATATCAAAACTGAAAAATTCATGGACTAAAAAATAACTTGATATATAGCCCTACTGTGTATAAAAAAGAGATAACTCAAGAAGGATACCAAGCAACAAAACAACTAGCCCAATGTGCAAGGACAATAAAAATGAAAATATGAAGAGAAATACTTCACCCAAAAATTCAACCAAAGAGGGTTTCCTGTCATCCCACTAGCACTTAACAAGCACTACAGAGACCCAAGAAGTCTCAACAAGCATCAAATCCCACCTAGAAAACACCAGACCAAGAAAAAAGGTAAGGCAAACTGATGTACGTGACTATTTGGGAAAACAGCGCGTATATACACAGCTTGCAGTGAGACATCCAACATATGTACACAACTATCAAGGGAAAAGGTGCATATATGCTTTAAAACAAGGCCATCCAAGGGAAAAAGGATGAAAACTCAGACCCAGAGTGAATAGGAGCTATCAAGAAATGATACAACAAGAACCACAATAGAAACGAGAGCAATATAAGGACAAAAGTACTTCAAACCCTAAGAAAGAATATTCAATCCCTAGTGGAGTCACCAATTATGTTACGAGGAAAATCTCTCTATGGCTAGGGTGAACCACAACAGACGGAAATGACTGCAGAAATCAACTCTATCCCAAAAACATGCTATATAAACCAATTTGCAAGTGAGATAAGAAAGAGGCCTACCTCATCCATATGTTCGATGATGTCCACCGTTGAGCACATTGACCCAAAGCTATATACCTGCAACAAGTTCTCAACAAACAAGAAAAACAAGCATATGGTGGCAATATAAAAGGTTAGCACATTAGACAGCATAATCCATCAATATACATAACAAATACGCCCATGGATAATAATTCATATATTTGCAAGATATTAATTGGACGAGAAAGGAGTATTTCTATTAATAAATGGTCAACGGAAGTGAAAATATTAGAGATTTATGTGTCGGCATGGTTTGGAACCGAGAAACCAAGTTCCTTCCAGCTGGGCCTCCACCAATGGCAAGCTCATATAAGGGACTCAATGAGGTTCTCCAACAATAAGGGAAGATATTGAGGGTTGAACACTGTGTTCAGACTTAAAGGACAAAGGGATGCAGACTCAATGTGAAGTAAATAATTCCTCCAAAGTAATTTGTTCTCAAAGTTGAATTCTCCCTCCTTTTCCATAGCTCAAAATTTGCTTCTTTAGAGCCTTCAGAATGGAACTGAAGAGCCGAGTCAGAATGTTTCCAGTATATGGAAGGCCAAGGATCAGAGATATCCTGTCATGGCATGGAAAACCAACATTTAATTTCATTTTCTAGCACAAATCTCGATGTACGTGGGTTGTAGTGGAGAAGCCTGCATATATGCTTGTTGTATAGGGTGCAATATGCGCACAAGTGGAAAATTTTGTATTTTTGTCTCTAGATTCTTTCAACAGAGAAGATAAGTCTACATAGGGAAATGGAGTATGCCCTTTGTGCAAGATTGCATAAGGTGAGGCAAATCTTGCTATAACAGAAATGATGAATCCCTTGTACATGATGAAGTCAATCCTAATGAACTTTAGCATAGAAGGTATGCTCATATCAACTATCAATCATTACCCTTCCTCAAAAATATGGTTGAAGGAATACCAGAACTACAATCTACACATGAAGGAATTTGCAAAGGATGTGCTCTTGGTAAGAATGTCAAGAAACCATTCTCAAGCAGCAATAATAGATCTAAGGAAATTCTAGATCTAATACATTCAAATGTCTGCAGTTCGATGCAAGTCAAATCTCTAGGAGGTTATGTTTACTATTTAATCTTCATAGATGATTACTCGAAAAAGACTTGGTTATATATCTTGAAGATAAAGGATGAAGTATTCAACAAGTTTCAATAATTCAAAGAAGAGATAGAGAACCTCACAAACAAGAAAATCAAGACCTTGAGAATAGATAATGGAGGATAATATACATCCAAGGAATTTGTTTCCTTTTGCAAATCAGCAGGGATTAGGAGGGATATAGTTGTTCCTCATAATCCTCAACAAAATGGTGTAGCAGAAAGGAAGAATAGATCTATTGAATAAACTATGAAGGCACTATTGAACGATCAAGGTTTATCTATGTATCTATGGGGAGAAGCAGCCATGACAACAATATATGTTCAGAACAGAAGTCCTCACTGCATATTGAAGGATATGACTCCAGAAGAAGCCTTCTTTGGAAAGAAACCTAATCTGGAACACTTAAGAATCTTTGGATTCCCTGTTTACTTTCACATTCCCAAGGATAAAAGGAATAAATTAGAACCCTCAGGAAAGAAGGGCATATTTGTGGGATATATTGAATCATCCAAGGCCTATAGAATCTATATCCCGGAACAACATAAGATTGAATTCGGTAGAGACGTAACCTTCAATGAAAAGATGGATTTCAATAAATCCGTAGAAGAAACTATAGAAGAAGAAGAGTATGAAGAGCCTATTGAAGAAATCACATGTATTCCAGAAAGTCAGAATGAAGAAACAAAACAACTTAATCATCTTATGCAACCATGTGCGACCATTGATTTAGACACTATACCCAAAACAAAGAAACAACCAGCTTGGCTTGAAGCTACCCTACAAGAAGCAGAAAGACTCAAAGCCCCAAGTGGGACCTTCAAAAAACTCAAGAGGCCCAAGATATTCTCCAGTTATGTAGCATGTATGACAAAGATTCTAGATAAATAACCTACCACGTTTGAAGAGGCAGATTAGAAGAAACAATGGAAATAAGCCATGACAGAAGAACACCATTCCATCATGAAAAATGATGTATGGAAAATTGTTCCTAGACCTAAATAAAAATCAATAGTAACTTCAAAATGGGTCTATAAGATCAAACATGCAGTAGACGGAAGTGTGGACAAATATAAAGCAAGGTTTGTAGCTAGAGGGTTCTCCCAGAAGGAGGGAGAATACTATGACAAAACATTCACTCTTGTTTCCAGATATACTTCCATTAGAGCCATTATGTCTCTTGTTGCTTCCATGGGATGGATTTTACTTCAGATGGATGTAAAAACAACTTTCCTCAATGGAGAAATCGAAGAAGAAGTATACATTGAACAAGCTCAAGGGTTTGAATTACATTCCAGAGACACTCATGTTTGCAGACTAAAGAAATATTTATATGGACTCAAGAAATCTCCAAGAGCTTGGTATGCTAGAATAGACAGCTACCTTATGAGACTTGGTTTCTCTAAGAGTCATGCAGATCCAAATCTTTACTACAAAATCATGAACAATGCACATGTTATTCTACTGCTATATGTCAACGATCTGTTCTTAACATGTGAAGAATCTCTCATCATCCATTGTAAAAAGGAACTAGCTTTTGAGTTCGATATGAAAGATCTTTGTCTCATGCATTATTACTTGGGACTAGAAGTATGGTAGAAGCATGGTGAAGTATTCCTTGGACAAGGAAAGTATGTAGTAAAGATTCTTCAAAAGTTTGGAATAATGGATTGCAAATCCATGGACACTCCTATGACCACAGATATAAGAAAAGTAAGAGACTTGGATTCTGATCCAGTAGAATCGTCCCTATATCGATAATTGATTGGGTCATTGATGTATTTAGTAAATACTCGACCAAACATTTTCTTTTCCATAAACACACTAAGCCAGTTTCAGGTGGAACCCAGACATGAGCATTGGATAGCTGCAAAGCATGTTCTCAGATATATTCATGGGACACTAAACTATGGTTTAAGATATACTACATCCAGTGATATACAGTTTCATGGATTCATAGATTCAGATTGGGCAAGAAGTGCAGAAGATAGAAAAAGTACTTCAGGGATGTGTTTCATCTTGGGCTCCACTATGATATCTTGGGGCAGCAGGAAACAAAATTTGGTTTCACTCAACACAACATAAGAAGAATATATCACAACATATGAGGCATGTATAAAAGCAATATGGATGAGAAAGTTGATTTCTAGATTATTTGATCAGGTTCCAGATTCAACCATAATACACTGTGACAATCAGATTTGTATAAGGCTATCAAAACACCCAGTTTTTCATGAATATTCGAAACACATTGAGATAGAATGCTACTTTATTCTAGATAATGTCTAGGAAGGAGAAGAGAAACTCCAATATATCCCCACAGATGAGAAGACAACAAATATCTTGACAAAGCCTCTATCCAGAATAAAGTTTGCATACTTATGAGACAAATTGGGGATCGTGGAAATAACTCCCTTAGTTGAAAGGGAAGAGATGGCTCTTTAGGTTGGGAGGGAGCATTGACATATCATTGATTTATGGAAAATCATTTTTTAGCTTTGAAAAATGATCCAGGATGAGAAGTTCTTCTCCAGTTCAGAAAGTGGTTTGATATTTTTGACAGACGGGCATTTTCTAGTTCGTAAAATGGTCCAGATTGAACGATCATTTTTGTAATGAAAATGGTTCGATGGATTGTTGATGTACCATAGACAACGATTCCCCTTGTGGCCAGTGTGGGGGAATGGTATAGGAAAGTCTTTCTTCTTGAAGGGAAATCTCAGTAGTGGTCAAGAATACTGGTCTACCTCGCCGGATAGTCATTCTTTCGAAGCTTACAGTTGTGAGTAGTTTCTAAGAATGGTCCATTTTGGAGGTTGTTGCAGGACAGTCGTTTCCTTAGGAAATGGTCTAGACAGTCATTCCTTAGGGAATATTCATTCTCTCTAGGTTGCACTTTATTTAGTGCCGAAGGAATGGCCCATATAGGTGATTGGTCCAGGTTCATCAATCAGGGACAAGCATTCCCTAAGGCAGACTCATTCTCTCTAGGTTGCACTTTGTTTAGTGTCGGAGGAATGGCCCGGATAGATCAATGGTCCAAGCTCAAAAATCAGGACAATTATTCTTCTATGCTTGAGAAATCAGGACAAATATTCTTCTATGATTGAGAAGAATATTCTAGATATCCCATCGTTGATGTTTTACTCTATGAGGGAAGATTATCTTCCATATATCACAGATGTAAGTGGAAGAATGGCCTAGATGACTCATTTTATATCATGATATTATTTCTGTGCAGGTTGATATCGGATGATATGATTACTATGGAGATTGTATGTCTCTAAACAGTAGAGGTATGCTACTGTGGTGGATATGTTCCACTGTGTGTGACTATGTATCATAGATTCAATAGTTGTGTACTACTATGGATAGACACAGTTGTTTTCTATCAGTTGACATTATTCTAGTTGTCATGGGCATTATCCAGCTGGAAAATAATGACGATGCTCGTCATTTAATTAGCTTGTGTGGTTATAATGATGCTACCAGTTGAATGGTTTGCTTGTGCTCAAGACCACTATCTGTTATACCTCTCTAGCTAGGAGGGGGTGTTGATATTATGGTAGTTGCAGGAGATATATTTAAACTCTATTTGTGACCTTTGACTATATTAGAATATTCTGGAAGCAAGAAAATATTTGGATATAACCCTAGAAGAGAAGTTGGTTAAAGGAAATACTATATACTAAGTAATTAGCACCCAGAATGAGAATTCGGCCCAGGAAGTCTGGAAGAAGCAGTATAAATATAGGAGGCCAGTATTCATTTTAGCCAGACTTCTTAGAATTACAGAAGTACACTTGTACGCACTTCAAAATGCATTTTGTGTGCAAGTCTTGGGAGCAATTGTTGTCGGCAATTCTTCAATCTGCATTTTCTGTTTTTCTGGGTTGGACTCTATGATCAATTTTGGTTATCTTTTCTTGGTGCATTAGCCTTGGTTGGATATTGATTTGTTGTTGGAAATTCTTCTCTCTGTCAAGGTCAAGGTGCTCAGGGGTGGAATTAGTGCCTACGGTTGAGTGAGAATATAGCTATATTCTCTATGGTTAAACAAGCACATCCAATATTCTAACAGTCTACTCCTTTTCATCTTAATACATGTCCCCAACAAGGTCAGGGTACAAAGAATTGGGTCTCGATCTTGTTTCTCTTGAGGAAAAAATCCCTCGCACGCCCAAGCAACCTCTCATGGCAGGATAAAAGAAAGATGACAGGACAAGAGATCCTTTCAAAAAATTTCTTAAGGAAGCCCTCATTGAATAGAGGAACGAGATGATGTATAGTTTCATGCAAATCCTTTGACGACTATCAACAGGCGACACATCTTCCTCGAGCGGTGGTGCCGCCCCCTTCAAGGTACAAATCAACTTCGATATTCCTATATTTGAAGGTGAGATAGACACAGATGTTGTAGACAAGTGGTTGAATCTACTAGAAGGGTATTTTTTTGTCCATAACTTTTAGAATACTGAAAATATTACTTTTTCACTCCTCAAAGTCGTTCCCCATGTCAAATATTGGTGGGAAACTTTCTGTGAGAAAAAGGAAACTGAGGAGCCCTCATTATTTATAGTCGTGACCACCTGGGAATGTTCATGGATGCTATTAAGGAAAAATACTACCATGTTGGAATTTATGACGACTTGTATCCCAAATGGACCACATTGTGGAAAAAAAGAGACTAAGTAGTGCTAGAGTTCACAAATATCTCCCATACATAGTGCACCAAGTTGGGTATCAAAGATTCAGAGTGACATCTGGAGCTCAAGTATCGTGGTGCTCTGCATAGATATATCCAAACCGAAATGGAATTTCTGGACATCTTGTCTTGGGCACGGCCTACTGATATGCCATAAAAATTGAGTAGAAGATCAAACAAAAGACACGACAATTTGGGCCTAGGAACCCCTCACAGCAAAATCTAGGAAGGGGCGGCCCCTACCCATAGAAAAAAGGATAGAGAAAATATGGGCAATATCAGGACAACCAATCCAAGCTGCAAGCAAAGAAGGACACTGTAAAGACAAAGAAATATACCAGGAAGTGGTGCAATTTCCATAAGATCACTTAGCATAACACTATTGAATACCTCTCAAAGCAGTTGTTGGTGGCCGAATTGAAAGCCTCTGAATCAAATGTGGGTTCTAACTATGAGTCATAACCAGAAATGGGAAGACGAATCATTGATGCAGAACCCAATGCCACTGTTGCTACCACCAAGCTCCAACCTAGTGAACCAGTTGATCTAGAAGAAGGCGAGTGCCTCTTCCATTCACAAATGTAGGTAAAAGGCACCTTGTTGCACTTCATCATTGATAGCGGTAGCCAAAAGAACCTTATCTCAATATATGTCGTCAAGCGATTGGCATTGTCGACAATGTCGCACCCACAACCCTAAACCATTGGATGGCCTTGTCAAGGAAGCGATCTTTGCATCAGCCTACAATGTTAAATGTCATACAAAATCAAGCCCTTCAAAGACGAGGTATTGTGTGATGTTTCTCCTCTCTAAGTTTGTAATGTTCTTTTGGGCCTACCTTATTTATGGAAACGTCATGTTGTATATGAATCTAGGCCTCGTCATGTTATTATTACTTTGAACAGGAAATTGTACAGGATACTTGAGGCAGTCCCTCCTAGTGTTATTTCCCTGATCTCTACCAAGAAATGCAGGAAGGTCATCTCTCAGACCATGAAATTTGTCTTCTTCATTATTAGAGTGAGTGAAAGATCTTAGCCACATCCAGGGCCTTCGGGGCCACTCTCTCCACACAACAAAAGCAAGTGGATGAGGTTGTGGAAGAATACTCAGATATCTTCTCCTCTCCTACCGGGTTACCTGTTCACTGCTAGGTCAAGAATCCCATCGATATGACCTCAGGCACACCGCTACCAATGGGCCAGTCTACCACCGCTCTCTATTATGAAATGAGGAGATCAAGAGGCAGATCCAAAAACTGATCCACCAGGGGCACATACGTCCCAACTCATCGCCTTTTTGAAGCCCAATCATGATGGTGCATAAGCAATATGGGACCTGGAAACTCTGCATTGATTAATGTGCTCTGAATAAAATCACAGTCCAAAATCGATACCCGATTCCCCAAATCGACGACCTCCTTGATCAGTTCATGGGGTCCAAATACTTCGGTAAGATTGATCTAAAGTATGGCTACCACCAAGTCCCAATAGAATAGACAGATGTATGGAAGACTACCTTCAAGTCAAAATAAGTTCTTTTTGAATGGATGGTCATGCCCTTTGGTTTGACAAATGCTCCAACGACTTTTATGAGGATGATGGATGATATCCTATGTTGGCACAGGGGTAGACCTAGGGTTCAACTCCAAGATAACACCAACAAGTCCTAACTATTGGCCCTTTCGGCAACACCTACGAGGCAGATGCAGTCTCACCCAAAGTCACTATGAGGGGGTTGCAAGATAGAGATGTCTACAACCAAAGGGGATATCAAGTGGATCCAATACAAGAACAATACAACATTTATATATCACTTACCAGCTCATATCTACTCCACACAACTATCTATCAAGTACAACACAGTAATACCATGGAAATATATCAAAGGAGAAAGAACACAACAACAACCACACAAAACACAAGATATATGTGGTTCACCCTCTCTCCGGGGCTACGTCCACAGAATTATGCTTGACAATATATTAAGATAAAGCATACAATTCTTGATTGCGCTCTTATCTAGAAGATATTATTTCTTCTCTTCTTTGTCTCTCCCCGTCCAGCGCACCCAGCTGTAGGACTGATCTTCACACCCAACTAAAGATCTTACAATACCAGAAGGCTCTACACTTAGCACTTCTCTCTCACACAACAATAATCACTCATGCTAATAAAAAAATAGAATGAAACCTCTTCCCTCATCTAGGTTCTTATTTATACATTACAATATCTCACTGATAGCCTTAGGCTAAAACCTAGGTGTCAAAACCCTAGATACCAAAACCCTAAGTGTCTAAAACCCTAGGTCAACCTGACTTGCATTTTCAGGGCTTTGCCAGCCTGTCTTTCCTTGCTTCCCACATGGTGTTCCAAAGCATCCAACGATGTCTTTTTCTGTTTATTGATTTTTCCACGATCCTTCTTCCTTGTTGATCCTTCATCCTCAGTCTCCTCATCCAATAGCTTTCTTTCTCTTACTTTTCTCCATCTTTTCTACTCTTCTGCTCACTTTGACCCAGTAACAACCACTGTGTCTTCCATGCATTTCGCATTGCTTCATTTCTTCCTTAATCTTCACTTACTTCCATACCCAAGGGCCAAAAGGCCCCCAACACTGACCTGTGACTCATCCAGAGAAACTTCATATCTGATCCTTCTATTTTTCTTCGACTTCAGACTACACAGGGAAGCCTTTGCTTTCTTCTCTATGCCTCCTTTCCTTCCTTTTGTTGGTTGTTTTTTTTGTGTCTAGTACCTAGTTTCAATTTCACCTGGTACCTAGAACCTTTTCCTCATGCTTTTACTGAGGGCTGCAAGGCAGCTGGTTGTCAAAATATAATTTCAACTGGCTCTCATTCACCAAACCTTCCTTCCATTCTCCATTCAAATTCTTCAACTACGCAAATCCTCCTTTTGTATCATAGGCAACCTCATATGGCCTGAGCCAATGCGTTCAGAACTTCCCTGGATGTTTCATGAACTTACTTTCATACATCAATACCAAATCACCTTGCTTAAATACCTTCTTCTTGATGTGTCTGTCATGGTAGGCATTCTCTCTTTCCTTTTGTACCTATTGACGGAATCCTGCAATAAATTTGTCTTATTCTAGTTCAACCAACTATGAAAGTGTTATCGAATAAATTGGTAGGTGCGGACACTAACTGATCTCCTTAGATCCACCTAGATCTAGAACAAAACACACCAGAACATGATTATTTCCTTAAGTTTTAAATATTGAATTTGTTAACCAAAGAGGGATGGGTGACATACCATTTAAATGTCGCTTCCTCTCACCATCGCCATCCTAGCTCCATTTTAACACTCATACAATGATGAACCTACAAAAGAATGCAACCAACCAAAGTGATAGCAATATCATAAACTCAATATAAACCTATGTATGTGATCAAGGAATCATACAATAAAACACAACAAGCTTTATAGGAAAGATTCATATCACTGTATCATATTAAATGTGAAAGAGAGATTACAACCATGGCCTTGATGTCGTAAGGTCCCTTCCAACTATCCTTCATTCCCCAAACACTTCTTTCTCCAAGGATTCTGATACCATGGATCTGATAACCACTCACAATCTATGTTGACAAAGCAAATCTCAAAGCCACTCTAACCAAGCTAACAATCCCAAGCCAAAAACAACTAACTTTCTCCATGAGAGATCCTCTCCTTTTATAAGTTGAAGAGGATAAGGTGAGGAGGTTAGGATGATCCCACTAAATCATGAAAGAGGGTAAGATCCAAACCATTTGGATGCCACCTCACCATGGAAGTTTCTCCCTCTAGAATATTCGAGAAAACACTTGCTTTTCCCATCTGTAAGCATTCTCGCACCCTACTTATAGTGAAACCTGCGAACCTCTCACGACCTAGCTATGGTGCATCCCATGAGAATCAGGAATTCTTGCACCCTGCCTATATAGAAACCTACAAACATCCTCTTTAATAGGGTTTTTACAAAGGAGAATGCAACTTCTTTTCTCAGTAAAAGTTCTTCTCCCTTCTTTCTTCAGGAACTCAGGCCACTAACCCCTCTAAAGACTACAGACAAGTTTACATTTTTAATTGTCATAGGGATGATGAAAATAATGTGTAACAAAGAACCCCACAAAGTATGAAGTTAGAACATAGTGATAGCTGAAATACATTTTCAAGTGTGTGTAGGGAACAAGGAACAGTCGGTCGAAAACCTGCAAACAAACAAGGAAATACAATACAATAATATATCATCATTGAGGTAGGCATTCCCATACTCAGAATACAAATGACTCAAATCATAAATTCCGACATGCAAAGATCCATGTCAAGTAAGACAGGTCATGACCACCAAACATACATTATGGATTCATGTCGATATGACTCAAATCTGAACATAGCCACAAAAAATAGACTATGGATCTATGTGTTAAAGACTCAAATTTGAACATAGCCACGAGGCATACAATGTGGATCTATGCAACAGTACAAACTGAACATACTCCAATGCAACCTGAATCTATCAGAAAAGATCCAAGATAATGAGTTGAATTCAACAAGAAAAGACTCGTCACATGAGGGCCTTAATGTATCCCACATCAATGACACGAAACAAGTAACAAGATTTGATGTAGGTTAGAGTAACAAGTGATTCACAACTTACTTAGGGATGGCTGACGCAATAGAAGGCTTAAATACCATAGAAATGGCCGACAAAATAGAAGGCTTAAAGACCACAAAAATGGCTGACACAATAGAAGGCTTTTCAAGTTGGACATCTTTTTGAACATATTGACGACACAAAAACTGTCTTGGAAACACTGACTCAACAACATGGATCACAGAACAATTTGTAATCTTAAAAAGGAGTATGATCAAGAGACAAGCAGATTTCCCAACCTAGACACAAAGCGAGTGAAAGGGTGTCATGTTCAAAAGTGACTCTTTCATGGAATACAGGTTTAGACATATTTCTTTCACAAATTTTCCCCCACCATTTCTAGCTAGTACCTCTTTATTTTTATGAAAGCTTGAGGAGGATAACATATGCTTGTCAATTTAAGCTCATCCTTCAGACGAGTCCCTCGGAGTATGTTTAACGAACCCTAAGAAGGAGTGTTTCAGTCCCATATGGGCCTTTCGATGTTTGTTTAACAAGTCCAAGGATAGAAAACTCGGGGGTTTTTCATGTTTTGAGAGTCTGAAAAACACTTAAAGAGAACTCTCTCAGTTCCTTTTTCATAAAGTAGTCTGATGAGACCGAAAAAGAGATAAATTATTGCTCAATAGACGTTTTCTTCAAATACTTTAATGAGCGTGAAAAGAACAAGGTCGCTCAACAATATTTTCATGTTTAGAGAGTCTGAAAAGAGCTTAAAGGGAACTCCAGTGGGTTCCTTTTTCATATAACCTTTACGAGTCCGAAAAAGTGATAAAA
Source organism: Picea engelmannii (assembly GCA_009831015.1). Taxonomy (NCBI): domain Eukaryota; kingdom Viridiplantae; phylum Streptophyta; class Pinopsida; order Pinales; family Pinaceae; genus Picea; species Picea engelmannii. Next base: position 285,239 of record ML778566.1, on the reverse strand, counting down.
TTATACTCGGTTACATTCTCATTGATTTACAAGAACAAGAAATAACAAATACTAATATTGGTAACTTAATCTGATGTATTTATGAGCATGAGAAAGAACAAAGACTAAGCTCGAGATTGTTTTCATTTTTACGCAAGCTTTAAAACAAAACAAAAATATGCTTGGGATAGATTTTATTTTTACACAAGCTTAAAAACTAAACAAAATTATGCTTGGACATGGTTTCATTTTTACACAAGCTTGAACCAGAAGAAACTATGCTTGAGGTAGCTGGTTTCATTTTTACACAATCTTGAACCATAGAAAACTATGCTTGGACTTACCAACGCATAACACAGGGATGGTTGGTACCTAGCCCCCAGCTTAAGAAACTAGCGGCTCTAAATTCAGCATGAAGTCCAGAGGCTAAGGCAAATGCCCCCCAAAATTTGTTTCATCCAACTGCAAAGGAGAATGAAATTAAGCTTCAAATACTAGACGAAGGACTTGACTCAAATAGAGAGGGGAGAAAATTGTTGCATTTTTTAACGAGCTTGACAAAGAAACAAGAACTATGCTCGTAACCTCTGTTTTATTTTTTAACGAGGTTGTCACAGAGGCGAAAAAACTATCCTTGTAAGTGGTTTCAATTTTTAATGAGCTTGAAATTAGAAAACCATGCTCAAAGACCTATGTTTCATTTTTTAACGAGTTTTCCTCAGAGACGCAAAAAACTATCATCGGTGTCTTCTTGATCATGGATTCCAAGAGGACAATGCTCCGAAAGGAGACCATGTCAAGGGACAAAACTCAGTCATGGATTCCAAGAGGTCTTCACTGGAAGGAAGAAACACACTCTGGAAGGACACCAGGTCTAGGGTCGTGACAGGAGTAAAGAGATCAGGCTCTAACAACCCTATCGAAGAGATCACCATGTCAACTACTGGATCTAAGTCATCAGAAGTTGAAGCCATGGATGACAATGCGACATAATTGACCTGTGGCGGGGGTGATGTGGTCTGCATATAAGAACCATTCAGGGAGGCAATCTAGGTGGGGTCAATGAATGAAAGTTGATCAACAGTCACAACCCGTCCATCGTGAGGGAAATATATCACATGAAAAAGAGTAGACACAATAACTTGCATGGCATAGACATAATCTTGCCCAAGGAGTAAAGCAAAATCCAAGGGGTCTTGGACTACCATGACGTCAATAAAGACGGTTTTCCCTCCCAAAGTTACAGGAAACTCAGGAAGGGTCCCTAAAGGTTGACTAGTTCTTCTGTTAAAAGCTAACAGATTTTACGTAACCGATGCAAGTGGAGGACAACCCAAATATTTCCAAGGAAAAGAGGACAAAATACTAACAGATGCACCTTCATCTATCAGTGTTTGAGGAATGTCTCGACCACAAACCTGTACTATAATCTGGAAAGGAATGTGAGAGGGAGGACGAGGTCTAGTTAGCACACCCCAATCAAAATGGATGGCCTCATAACTTGGAGGGGATTCCATGGGAGAAGGAGGAATAGCCCCTGGCATGGTAGATTTTGTATCAATAAGAAAAACATGGGCAGTATCGGGTTTACTATCTAGTGGGAGAGTAGGATCGACCAATGGAGAGATCATATCGACCACTTGGGTTTCATTCTCCAAGGGGAGAATGGGGACGACAGGTGGAAACAGATCGACTACTTGGGTGACACTCTCTAACGGGAGAGTGGGATTGACCGAGGATGGGGTCGGATCGATCTCTTTGTCAACTAGTTCAACAAAGGACGTGACAATATTGACGACATGATCAACCGGATTGACCAAGGAAAGGACCAAAGTGTTCATTCCATCAACTATAGGGGGTTTCAGAGAAAGCTTATGGTAAGCAGCTAGAAGTTGAGGCTGTGAAACAGTCATGTCTTCCAATAATTTTGAGTCTTCATCCATACGAGAACAAAGGTGAGTGAGATGACTCCCTTTTCATAACATACATAGGAACTTGACTCTACTTTTCTTCTTCCCAACTGTATTATGACTAGTTGACGGGGGGTCGTCAGCATGTTGTTAAGAGGCTAACGACATGGGTTAGCGAGGGTGTGTAGACCATTCTTCTATAACCTTGGATAGACCATCACAATCCTTAATAAGATGGCTACCCTTACAAAGCCTACAAGGGTACTTGGGCTTACGGGTTGTTTGGGTGATCTTGACATCATCAACACTCCCATCATTATCAACAGTAACTGGTTGTTTTCCAACATGTTTGACAATGGTTGGAAGTTTGGATCCTTGCTTATTTTTCTTCTTCTTATTCTTTCATTTCTTCTTCTTCTTATCCACCAAGTTACCAGCTTGAGATATTTCACTCGGTGAAGAAGATGAAATGGAAGAAGACCTTGCAATTGAAGAAGGCAAAAAAGATCTTATTGGTGAAGATGGTGAAGGATCAACATGAGGTTGATGTTCTTGAGGGGAAGTGCTTGTGACTGAATAACTAACTGCATTCGGGATTACCTGAGTGGAAAACAACCATACTGGTAACCCAATTGTGAGACCTGGAAGGCTCAAAGTAGCAATATGAGGAGGACCAATGTTTCCATAAGAAGGAAAAGCAAAAGGTTCCCTAGGAAAAGGAGTTTCTTCATTGGTCATTTTGGGAACTGACACCATAAAAATAAAGATCAAATCTAGAGTCCACTAGGGAAAACAAACAGCACACGTTAAAAATCTAGTAAGCAAGCAAGCAAACAAAACCTTCTCACAATGAGCACACTAGTTGGTGATGAAATCCAACATCACGGGAACAAAGTAAGAAGGGCTTGAGATAGAGTGGGTGGAAAAGTTACATTAATGACCTGCCTAATGGACTTACACCCTGGTGCAAGCTCCCACACATAATCTTGAGTATACCCTCCAAGGAGCCCGAGTGAGTTTGGCCAACGTTGATTCCAAGTACCATGAAGACTTGCCCCTCCACATTCACCTTGTGTAAAGACCCTAAAGAGATATGCCACTAAGGTTACCAATCACTACAATGATGCATGGGGAAACAATAGATAGTCTAATCCATGCGCAAGGGCAAAGTCTCTAGCCCGAAATCAACTTGAAAGGCTTCCACTCATCATTGTGGGTATACCTCTCAAGCGACCCCCATAATACGCACAGCCTCTACACCAAGACTAACAAAGTAGGGTGAGTAACTCTGCCAGTCTCAATGTGACTTCGTGATTGACCCTTTTGTTAGAAGGGCTTCCCAGGACAAAATGTAATAAGTGGATTTAACCACTCCCTAACTCAAGATTCTATGTTTGTTTTCAAGTTTGGAAAGTTATCTTTCACACCTATTCCAAATCCCTATAACTAATCTAATGTAGGTTTGCTACCAAAAAGTATAAAAAATATCTAATCAGTTTTTATAAGTGCTTTATTTTATGGATGTTGTTACTCAATAGGAAAAGGGTGTGAACAATATGGTGTTTTGACCGACTCAAAAGTTATGCAAAGAGATGAAGATGCAATCTTTTCATTCCTATGAAAGATATGCTATGAGAAGGAGAAAACATTTATCATTCCCATATACACAATGTCCCAATACTCATCAATATCAAGATTCTCAAGAAATGAGAAAACGGTATTGTACACCAATGCACGATTCATGGCCCCCCCCAAAAATGCCAAGAATCATGCAATTTCGCTAATTCAAATGCAAGGATTCCCTCAATCTAATATAAAGCAAGAAATTAAATCTTTTTGTTTCAAAAAATTAACTAAAAGAAATAATGAACTTTGTTAAAACAAAAAAACCCAAACTAAAAGTTTTCTTTTAAAGAGAACTATTCGGAAGAAATTTGATCTTTCCCTAATCAATTCTAAAGAAAACACACTCTTTGTAATTGAAATACACTCAAAGAAAGAGACTAATCCTTCAAAACCAAACAAAGCAAAGATGGCTAAAAGAAACTCAAAGAATGTCAAGCAGACTATAAACAGATCAATATAGGCTCCAAAAGTTTAATCCAATTGATCAAAGAAAAACAGGGCATCAAAAATATAGGAAGACCTAATCCAAAACTTTTACAAATGAGTACGCAGCCTGGTAGTGGGGTACAGTGCGAGAATTATGGATTCTCGCAGTATAGATACAGGCAAGGTGCGAGAAGGTTGCACTGAATTGAATAGTAGGGTGTGAAAATCAATGATTCTCGTAGGCCACAAAGAGGTACAGTGCGAGAAGGTTTGTAATCAAGAAAAATTTGGAAAAAGGACAAAAAATTTGAGTGAACTTTCAGATATAGAGAGTCTGGATGGATCTCCCATAGACTCAGAGACCATAAATCAAGCAATCAAAGCAAGGGAAACTAGACTAACTAGGAAACAATCCATTCCCTAGTAGAGTCACCAATTTTGTTATCGGATAAATTAGTAGGTGCAGACACTAACTGATCTCCCTAAATCCACCTAGATATAGAACAAAACACACGATACCATGATCCTTTCCTTAAGTTTTAAATATTGAATTAACTAACCAAAGAGGGATGGGTGACATACCATTTAAACATCGCTTCCTCTCGCCATCGCCATCCTAGCTCCATTACAATGCTCATACAATGATGAACCTTCAAAAGAATGGAACCAACCAAAGTGATAGCAATAACATAAACTCAATATAAACCTATGTATGTGATCAAGGAATCATACAATACAACACAACAAGCTTTATAGGAAAGAATCATATTACTGCATCATATTAAATGTGAAAGAGAGATTACAACCATGGCCTTGATGTTGTAAGGTCCCTTCCAACTATCCTTTGTTCCCCACACACTTCTTGCTCCAAGGATTCTAAGACCATGGATCTGATAGCCACTCACAATCTATCTTAACAAAGAAAATCTCAAAGCCACTCTAACCAAGCTAACAATCCCAAGCCAAAAACAACTAACTTTCTCCATGAGAGCTCCTCTCCTTTTATAAGTTGAAGAGGATAAGGTGAGGAGGTTAGGATGATCCCACTAAATAATGAAAGCGAGTAATATCCAAACCATTTGGATGCCACCTCACCATGGAAATTTTTCCCTCTATAGGATTAGAGAAAACGCTCATTTGTCCCAGGTGTAAGCATTATCGCACCCTTCTTATAGTGCAACCTACGAACCCCTCGCAACCCAACTATGGTGCAGCCTGCAAGAATCAATCATTATCGCACCCTACCTATATAGCAACCTACGAACATCCTCTTTAATAGGGTTTTTACAAAGGAGAATGCAACTTCTTTTCACAGGAAAATTTCTTCTCCCTTCTTTCCTCAGGAAGTCAGGCCATTAACCCCTCTGAAGACTACATAAAGGTTTACATCATTAATGCTCATAGGGATAAAAAAATAATGTGTAACAACAAGCCTCTCTTGAACAATGCCAGCATCATCCATCTCTGTAAAGGCATCAATTCTTAGGCTTGGTACCAAATATTCCATTGGGACAACAGCTTCGAGACCATAAACCAACTTAAAAAGGGGTCTGCATTGTTAGCTTCTTGCAAGTGGTTCTATAGGCCCATAGCACTGCTGGTACTCTTAAATCCCAGTCATCCCTATTCACACTGTATATCTTTGTCAGCGTTGTCTCCAAGATTTTTTTAAATGCTTCAACTGTCCCATTCGCTTGTGGATGGTAGGTGTGCTCTTCTGATGATGGACTGCAAATTCCTCAGTCAAGGCTTCAACTGTCTTATTGATAAAATGTGTGCCTTGATCACTCATAAGGATCTTCGGGCATCCAAACTGGGTTATGATGTCATCAAATATGAAGCGCGCAGCTGTGGTTGCACTATAGTCCTTAACTGCTCTTGCTTCGGCCCATGTGGTCAAGTACTATGTCGAAGTGATTATGTACCTTGCTCCTGTGTGCTTTCCTGGTGGGTTTATAGGTCCCATGAAGTCAATGGCCCATTTATCAAATACTTATAGGGTCAGCTATGGTTCTAAAGGCATTTCATCTCTTGTGGATGGTTTCCCAACTCTTTGGCATACATCACAGGCTCTGGAATATTCCTTAGCATCTTTGTGTAGGGTAGGCCACTAGAGGCCAGCTCTAAGAACCTTCTGCACTATTGTGTTCCCTGCGTAGTGTCCTCCTATGAAGCCTTCATGAGCTTCGACGAGGATCAATGGTCGCTCTACCTCCATAACACACCTCCTTAATATCTCATCAGGTCCCATCTTGTATAGTTTTCCAGCTATAAGTGAAAAGTCTGCAGCGGGAACTGCCAGTTGTTTCTTCTGGGTGATTGTATACTCACTAGGTGCCATTCCTGTTGACAGGAAGTGGACTATCTCTACGAAGTGATCATCAATATTTCTAATGGCCAACAGTTTTCCATCTGGTAGTGTATCCTCCAAGCTAGTAGGATCTTCTCCATGTTCCAACCTTGACACGTGGTCAAGACCTTTGTTCATTCTTCCTAGCTTAACCACGATCTCAAAATCATATTCCTGAAATAGCATAAGCCATATACATATTCTCCCCCCAAACACTGGCTTGTTGACTAGGCATTTCAACACGAAGTGATCAATAAACATTTTAAAGTGTCCTCCTAGCAAGTAGTGGCGGAAATTTTGTAGCGCATACACCATGGATAACCCTTCTCTCTTAGTAGTGGTGTAATTAATCTTAGTTGTTGATAGATTCCTACTAGAAAAGGATAATGGTTGGTCGATGTCTCTTGTTCCTGGTTGTGATAACACATCTCCTAATGCAATAGAAGATGCATTGACATGTACATGAAATTCCTTGCTCCAATCTGGAAAAACCAGAATAGGCGCAGTAACCATTTTCTGTTTCAGTGTGTCGAAGCTTTGTTGGCATTCTTCTATCCAATGAAACTGACGATTTTTCTTCAAAAGCTTCTCCATGGGTGTTGTAATCTGTGCATAGTATTTAATGAATTTCCTATAATATCCAGTATGTCCCAGTGCAATGCACAACTGTTTGACTGAAGTTGGAGGGGGCAGATCAACTATAATGTCAATTTAGATGGGTCTACCAGCAATCCCTGCTTGCATACAATATGACCTAACAACACTCGAAATGGTGAAAAGAAGATGCATTTCTTCAAGTTTAAGGAAATTTGACACTGCCTGCACTTGTACAACATTAGCCTTAGACATTCATTGTGATTTTTCAATAAACTAAAAACAGTTCAATCATCAAAGTATGCTTCTATAAGTTTATGAAGAAACTCCTTGAATGCTTCGACCACCACCCTAGAAAATATGGTTGGGGCGTTCTTCAATCGAAATGGAATCATTATATACTAGTAGGATCCCCATTCTATTGCAAATGTGGTCTTATGGAAATCTTCCTTGGCAATCCAGATCTGATGGTATCCTGAAAATCCATCTGTAAAAGAATATACCTCCTGGCCTCCTACATTATCTAACACTTTGTCAGTGAATGGCGTAAGGAATGGGTCATGCAAATAGGCATCGTTCATCTTCCTGAGATCTACGTAGATCCTAATCTCTCTTGTATTCTTGTCTTTTACCACCATAGGGATAATCCATTCTCACTCTTCGATAGGTTCTATGATCCCTTCTTCCAGCATTCTTTCGAGCTCAATCTTCACTTTCTCCTTATATTTAGGGTTCAATATGTATGGTCTCTGTTTGAATAGTCTGGCATCTGGTTTCAAAGGGATCCTCATCTCTCCCATAGGCCCTTTAATGCCCTTCATATCAGTGAACTTGGTTGGAAACAAGTCATGATATTCATGCAGTAACTCTGTAATCTTGTCAATAGTGGCAGCATCCCAATAGTCTCCAACATTGGCAATCTTCGGTGTTTGCTCTGTTCCAATATTGACTTTCTTTATATTGATTGGCTTTCCAATGAAAGGTAACTCAACTCCTAGTCCTTCTATGTCTCTTTGGCCTTCTGTTTCGACGATGTTCACCTTCCTAGGATCATCGTCTTCATCAACATTGATTTTGTAACAGCCTTGCAGTTTTTGGAGGGGTGCAATCCATTCGTCCTCTTCTTGTTCTAAAGGGAGGCTATATGCCTCCTCAAACACTTTCTGTCACACAATTTGTAATGCTTGGTCTACTAAAGGATATTGAATTTTGAATAATAAGGTAGTTATAAAACTCTAGGTCATACCTTCCCAATCTGCAGTGATGAGGTGTAGTTCTGCTTGAAGATACCAGTTGATAGGGGTTGTGCCCAGCGTGTTAATGAATTTGTGCACCCGCTTCTCTTGAGGAATGTTGCTCCATCCTTCCTCGCAACTTCTCACATGGTACTTCAGACAACTTTGACCTATGTACCTAACTTCCGAGCCTTCTACTTGCACTGAGAACTACGTTGTCATCAAAGTACGACATTGTACCCAGTCTGTAATGTTGTCTTTGTGTGTCCCCCACCATCTAGCTAGTGTTTCTTTCAATGCCTCATCCATTTCCAACAACCTTTGTTGTGATGGTACAATTTCTTCAAAGTTCAACAAGAAGGCTTCTAAAGGATTCAGACCATCAAAGGTGGGTAGGTTACTGACTGTTGTGTCGATCCAACAAACTTCTCTAGTTAATCTAGTGCATCACCTTGTTGATACTTCATACATTTTGTTCTTCCAATTCTCTAGTGCTTCTTCTAAATCATATGAACTTGTGTTGTCACTTTGCCAACTTAGGTTCCCATCTGCCATAGGATTAATGTAATCATGATGTCTAGCTATTAATTTGTATATTTTTTCTAGTTCATTGGGATCCAAGGTTTCAATGAACCTAAGGCCCTCTCCTTCAAACGTCATTCATATTTTCTTTAAATCAACCACAGTGGAATTATTGAAAGCCCAATCAATTCCTAACAGTGTGGAGTAAGGACAATTGTCATCAACTATCTCAATCACCTCAAAATATGAAAACTTCCTCACTCTATCGATGTCCATAGGGACATGTTCCAATCTTCCAAAGGGGATTATAGCTTGTTGATTATCCATCCTAAGCCTGGTAGGGGAATAGATCAACTTAGGTTTTCCCATCAGTTCCCAGGTCTGCTTCGTCATGACATTGACTGTCGACCCCAAGTCGAGGACCACATAGTCTATATCATACTCTCCAATTTTAGCATTCAAGTGTAATTCCTTATTTGTCCTTCTCCTTTTAGATACTTGGTGTACTACTTTATTCAGTAAGGGATCTATATTTCCTAGCTCATACTGTCTGATTAAATTTTGTAGTTCTTGTATAGCGCTTTCATCATGAATCAACTTAATACAAGTATATAAGAATTCCATGAGCTTTCTTACCTCTTTTACTTCTTTTGGAAGAGTAGACTGATCGAATGCCAAAGGCATTCCATATTATCTTACTTCTTGTCCCATATTTCATGAAGAACCTTGGTCTCCCTTGAATTCTTTTCTTGCCTCCTCAAACATTTTTTTTTCATTCTTTGCATCAAAAGTTTGTGTCTTCTCTATAGCTTTCCTGACTACTGATTCTTTTTTATTTTTTCCTTCAGTCATTCTTTCTTCTCCTATAATAGTGCCTCCTCTAGTGATAACAGCAACTCTAGGGTCCTCTCCATGAGGTTCAGTGTATATTAGTTTTACTTGCAGGTTCTGTTGAGGCCCTCGTCTCTCCTGGAGCTTAGCTAGTAGCACAGGACAATATTCTATAACATGCTCGAATGAACTGCAATAACTGCAAGTGGTACAAGGGTTCTGACAGTCCCTTGCTAAGTGTCTTGGTTGCACGCAGTTGTAAGAGATGATCTTTCCTCGACCTCGACCCATACCTCCTCCTCATCCTCTTCCTCTGAATCCATCGTGAGGGTTTAAGTTTCCTTTTCCTGGAGAATTATATTGCGTAGTGTTTCCTTCTTGTAGTACTTCGCCTTGAATTTGGTATATATCCCTTGACCTTTCGTGCATGAGGTCATAATCCCTACAATCTCGATCATCATGCCCCATGAACTTACAGAACATGCAATACAAATATGTGGGTGTCTGAACATATTTTTGCATGTAATAGCACTCACCATGGTGATGTCTATTTCTACATACCTCGCACCAGGGTAGGGTGACATGCTTCAAGGGGCTAAAATCTCCAGAGGCCAAGTATTCATGAAATAGAGGACAATGTTCCTTGTCATGGCCTTATGATTTTCATATGACAGACCAAATGTCTTCTCTTTTATCTTTTCCCTTATCTTTCTTCATATCTTCTACCTACAAAGACAAACTAGTGAGTTGACTTAGTATTTGACTCATACCTGAGTTGGATTCTCCCATAGGGGTTGATTCTAACTTCATGGTGATCTACATTGCCTCAACCTATGAAGCAATCTTTTGTTGCATTAGAGTAACTCCGATGTGTGGTAAGAGAGTATCAATGAACCATTCTTTGTTCTGCTCATCTAGGATTTGAAAACTCAGATGGCCTGTCAAGGTCTTAAATCTTTGATCGAACTCGCACACAGGTTCAACTATTCTCTGCTTGATTTCTTTTAGTTCTCTAATTCACTGTGATTCTAACTTAGGTTTCTTGAATTCAACAATTAGAGAAGTCTTAATGGCATTCATTGATTTAGGTGTAGCTCCTTGGACAAATTTAATGTACCAAATCAATGTGCAATCTCTTAGGGTAGTACTGAACTGAGCTCATTTGACAGCTTCATCGGTGATATTCTTAATGCTCCACATGGCTTCACAGAGAAACCATTGTTTTTTAGCATCTTCAGATCCATATACTCTAAAGGTGGGTAACCTCATCTCATATGCCATAGATATTCCTAGGTTTCCTGACTGAGTATGTGGTGGACTACTAGTGATAGTGCTCTTAATGCTTTGGTGACTCTCATTACTCTGATTGCTTAACATTGTTGAATCAACAGGAGGAATAATAGTACTTACTTCAATAGTTGGCGCAGTTCCTAAAGTTTTTGGCTCTTCCTGGTGAGATTCTTTAGCTTCCCCTTCCTCTGCCCTAGCAGGTTATGAATGCTCTTCGTCTGTCAGATCATGCCTCTTCTCCACTGTAGAAACCCTCGTCCCCATAATTCTGCTTAAACAGGTTCGCAAGAGGAACTTCTTTGAACGCTCTACCACTGCATGTATGTCCAGTCTCTATGTCGTTGTCGCTGTCTGAATTCTTGAACATTAGCCTTTTCCAATCCAACCAACTACTGTATCTTCAAGATGTTCTTCTCATGCAATATCATCTTGATCCTTAACTTTAGGAAGTGTAAAAATTTTCCTCTGGGTCCCTTAAACAAATACCTCTCAGCTTGGCCATATGACTCTACTATGTCCACAACAAACTCGGTGATGTACCCTCCAATGGTGTTATCAAACTAGTGATCTACCGCTCTTGACATGGAGTTATCAACTCTCTTGACCTTCTTAACCAGCATCGACATCCAAACCACAAGATGTCTAGATCTAATCTCAAACTGGGTATCCTCTAACCTAGTTAACCACTCATATAGCTCCTGATGGATTCCTCCAAACAAAATCTCGTGTATATTAGTAAATATATATCTTTCTAACCAATCCTCTATACTAAGATTAGGGTTCTTTTATGGGATTTAGCGAAGTCCTTTTCTTGATCTTATATCCACTTTTGAATCTATGTCTGTGATGGAAACCACCTTGACATTCCCTCAAGAAGATTCTTGTCCCGACAATGGAACCATTTGTTGGCACAGGGGAAGACCCAGGGTTCAACTCCAAGAGCGCACCAACAAGCCCTAACTATTGGCCCTTTCGGCAACACCTGGGAGGCAGATGCAGTCTCACCCAAAGTAGCTATGAGGGTGTTTCAGAACAGAGATGTCTACAATCAAAGGGGATATCAAGTGGATCCAATACAAGAACAATAAAACATTTATACATCACTTACCAGCTCAAATCTACTCCACACAACTATCTATCAGGTCTAACACAGTAATACCATGGAAATATATCAAAGGAGAAAGAATACAACAGTAATCACACACAACACAAGATATATATGGTTCACCCTCTCTCCAGGGCTATGTCAACATAATTGTGCTTTATAATATATTAAGATGAAGCATCTAGTTCTTTTCTGTGCTATTAGCTAGCAGATCTTAATTCTTCTCTTCTTTGTCTCTCACCATCCAGTGCACCCAGCTGTAGGACTGATATTTGCACCCAGCTAAATATCTTACAATACCAGAAGGCTATACACTTAGCACTTCTCTCTCACACAACAATAATCACTCATACCAATAACAAAACTAGAATGAACCCTCTTCCCTCATCTAGGTTCTTATTTATACATTACAATATCTCAACGACAACCTTAGGCCAAAACCTAGGTGTCAAAACCCTAGATACCAAAACCCTAGGTGTCTAAAACCCTAGGTCAACTTGACTCGTGTTTTTAGGGCTTCACCAACTTGTCTTTCCTTCCTTCCTGCGTGGTGCTCCAAAGCATCCAACGGTGGATTTTTCCACTTGCTGATTTGTCCATGATCCTTCTTCCTTGTTGATCCTTCATCCTTGGTCTCCTCATCCAACGGCTTCCTTTCTCTTACTTCGCTCCATCTTTTCTTCTCTTCTACTCACTTCGACCCAGTAACAACCACTGTGTCTTCCGCATAGTTCACATTCCTTCCTTTCTTCCTTAATCTTCGCTTACTTCCATACCGAAGGGCCAACAACCTACGACCTTTCACTAATACTTTTTTAGTGGTGTATCTTGAATACATCCTCATCTACAACAAAATTTGGGATGAACACTTGCAGCATATTCAGCAGGTTCTGCAAACCCCACGGCAGCACAAATTATATGCAAACTTGAAAAAATGCTCCTTCGACATGGAAAAGGTCCATTACTCAAGCTACATCATTGGTCGACATGGTGTGCATGTGGATCTAGCCAAGATCCAGATCATCTGTGATTGGCCATCCCCAACCACACTCACTGAACTTTGTAGCTTCTTGGGCCTTGCCAATTTCTATCGCTGGTTCATGTTGGGATTCTCTCATATTGCATGGGCCCTCAGCCAAGTAACTAGGGGTGGAGGTAAGTCAAAATTTGTGTGGGTTATGTCCCAACAACAATCATCTGATAACTTGAAGAATCATTTTTTCTCATCCCAGTACTTTCATTACCAGACCTGCAACATCCCTTTGAGATCGAGACAGATGCTTCAGACTATACTTTGGGTGTCGTTCTAACTCAACACATCCACCCCATGGCATATCATAGTGAGACACTGTCATATGTTTTCTGTAAGTACCCTACTTAGGACAAAGAAATGTACTCCAATGTGCAAGCCTGCCACCAGTGGAGACATTACATTCTTTGGAAGGAGATAGTCATCCACACTGATCACAAGCCACTACAGTTCATGCAGAACCAAGGAAAATTGCATACTAACCACCATCAGAAGTGGTCCACATACTTACAACAGTTCCACCTCAACATCAAATATAAAACATGAAGTACCAACCGAGGTGTTGATTTCCTTATCTGACCTTGAGTCACGAAACTTACCATGGTGCTAGACTCTTGTGGCCACGAGACCTCTAGATGGCCCCACCTCTACGAGACAAACCTTGACTTCTCCACCACCTACCAAATTTTGGGCGCGAACTCAGTGGTCGCTAATTTCCATCTTCAAGATGGGTTGTTGTGTCATTTGGGCCATCTTTGTGTTCCATCAAGCAAGCGCGAGAAGCTGATTTGGGAAGCTCACTACAATCGGGTGGCAAGACACTTTGGCATCAAAAATACAGTGGCAGTGTTGCAGAAACATTTCTACTGGCCAAAACTTTGATAGGATGTCAGCAAGTATTTTTGGTCCTGCACTGCCTGTGCTATTTCCAAACCAACCACTAAGATACAGGGCCTGTACACCCCTCTTCCTACTCTTGAAAGGTCATGGGAATCCATCTCAATGGACTACATGTCAGGCCTCCTGTCCACCAAGAGGGGAAATGAATGTGTTTTTGTGGTTGTTGTTCACTTTTCCAAGATGGTAATTATAGCCGCCTGCAAGAAGAACATCATAGAAGAAGCCACTGTCAAGCTCTTCTTTGAATGAGTATGGGTACATTTTGGGATCCCACAAACCATTATCTCATACTATGACATTCATTTCCTCAGCACATTATGGTCGAGCCTGTAGCCACTACTGGATACCAAGCTCACCAAATCCACTACCTTCCACCCCCAGACAAATGGCCAAACCGAGGTTGTCAATCGGATGATCGTACATATCCTTTGCATGTACAATTCAAAACACCCCCACACATGGGATGAGAGTCTTCCCTATGTCTAGGATAGCTACAATCGATCCCTGCATAGCTCAACTGGCCACAACCCCTTTCAGGTGGAGTTGGGATTCCAGCCATTGGGCCCCATGGATGTTGCACTACCCCTGGTGTCCAAATCGACCGATTCTTACCCTTCTCCACCAGAATCTGAAAAAGCCACCTATTTCATTGATCATATCCAGCACACCCGCTAATAGGTTTATCATATTCTACAAAAGTCTAATGCCAAGTATAAGCAGCTCCATGATCAAAATCGAGTGCCACATAAGTTTCAGGTGGGAGACAAAGTTTGGTTGCACTTGCAGAAAGAATTCCTTACAAGGCCCCATCAAAAGATCCAACTCCATTATGGGTCATACACCATCACCAATTCCGTGGGTGACAATTTTTTTGAGCTCAACATTCCCCCTTTCCTTGTCCTGCACCCAGTCTTCAATGTGGCTCTCCTTCAGCCATATTTCCCACCATTATTGGACACCTCAGAGATAGCAGAGTAGTTGAAACCAACAGAGCTCAACCATGAATGCATGCAATAGAAATTTGGTGATCATATTGTGGACACATAGATCAAGGGAACTCGACAACAAAGGATCCATCTTTATCGAGTCGTCAAAGTAGGACAGCTCCTTCACCAAGGCAAGTGGCTCACCCAGGGCCAAATTCAACATAAATTTCCTCATCTGATGGGGGAACTCAATGCAATTGAGACCATTTCTTCCTCAGGATGGAGAATTGATTCAGGTGGATATTGGTGGCCACCCACCTTTTCCAACTTCCTCAAAACAGTTTTCTAGCAATTTTGGCAATTTAGTATTTTTAGCACTTTTAACTTCCGAGGCCATTTTGAGGGCCTAAATGAAGGTTTTTCGGGATCTAGCCTCTCAATGATAGCCAAAGGAATATTTTATCCCCCAAAATGAATCTCCTCGATGATACCTTTCCAACAGGATATCATGCGCCTAAAATGAATATTGTATGCAAAAGTTACGACCCCGAGAAGTTGATGTACTGACTTACCCAAATGTTTCCCACTTGACTTTTGTGCTTCATCTCCTATGGTTAGGTTTTTGGATGTCTAGGGTTTTTGACATTCCTTTTTATTGTAAAAAGGACTTCAGAGCCTCATTGTAATCATCTTCTTGCGAATGAGCACAATCGTCACATCTCTTCTAAGAGATAAGCTGCCACCATTCCAGCAAGCTTGTTTTCCACTTCATTTTATAGTTTCATCTTATTTTGTTATTGAATAGAAAATCAGTTTTACTGTATCTCTATTATTTTGTGTTAAGCATATTTTAATAATATGTATTCATTTCGTTCTGCTCATAAAATCTAGATCAGTTCATGAGTAAACTTTTGTGGTAGATTAGTAAGAAATGAGTGAGAGAGAGAGAGAGTTTTTTGTAGCCCTAATGGTTGTAGCATTAAATTGTAACAGAAAAGAGAAATACTTGGCTAAGTTATATGCCCTAGTGGATCAAGAAAGATTATAACATGTAAAATTGATTCCAACTTGAACAAATGAAATAGCTCTGAATTTTCGGTATACCAATGCAATGATTTTATTTATCCAATGCAATTTAGACAATTGCCTTTTCAATTGGGTTATGGAGTCTCCTGTGTAAGATGTTTAAGGTTTGCAACTTCTCTAGGGGTGTAAGCCCGTTTACTTCCTAGAACATGCAAAGCCTATCAAGGTAAATCTAGGAGGGTGTAATCCCTTTTACTCCTCCTAGCAACCTTTGCAAAATAGTTTATCCAAAACAATAATGGTAGATCCTAGTGGATGGTGTATTCCCTTATACTCCTCCAAGAGATAAACAAGATCAACCTTGAAACCAAGCAAGAAACAATACAAAGCATAAATTCCTTACCTACTCCAAGAATTAGCAATATAAACTCTTCCTTACCAAGAATATTCCACCACACATGCAAGAAAAAACATCAAGAGAGATAGCACACCACTTCATTCCAATAGACAAGTAACTAACATCCAAATAGAGAACATGAGAGAGATATGTGATTTTCCCAAAGAGGGCGAAACTTTAAGCCAAGAACTATGTAATTTTGAAGTGTTATGTGTGTGATAAAATGAAAAAAGGGTAACCTCCTTTTATAGAATATCACCTAAAACCCTTTTTTCCACATTCAACAAGTCAACATAGAATTAGGGAGGCCTACCCCCTTTAATTATCCACTTACAAGTTAAAATTAAAAATTACAAAAATAAAATACCCCTTTAGGGGTGATATTATGCCCTAGTGTTGATGTTTTGGCCTAAAGAGCAAGTCGTTGAGCCTCCAAAGGCCATGTATTCATGTTCTAGGGATTATCTCCATCAAAACATGCCAACTCATCATCAAATCCATCAACATCATCAACCATAGCCCTCAAATGTGACATCATACCCTAAAGTGTGATGGTTTGATCATACAAGGCCAAATGTTGGGCAAAGGGAGGGCTAGTCACCTCCCCTAAGGTGTCCTCTCATGCCTCCAAAGGCAAAGTCAATCATTCATGTTTCCCTAGGAGAGGAGGTGCATAATCCATCCTGTGGGATTCATGCCCCAAATCAAGGTCCAAGTGACCTTGTGCGTTCACGAAATAACTTTCCACTTGTCAAGGACCTGCAAAGACAAGCAAATTTTCCCTCCAAGGGCTCGCAAGTCACAATCATCATGTCAAGTAATCCATATATAATAAAATAACTACCCAAACATGTGCATCAAATCCCCCTCTCAAAATAATCAAATGCTCAAAGACCTTATGCAACTTGCAAATTTAGGTATGGGAGGGTTGTCATGGCGACCTATTGGGTGAGTCATTCCCCAATTCAAGGAGTGTTTCCCAGGTGGACCCTCTCTAAGTCATGTGAGGAGTATGAGGTGGATGGGGATGATAATTTTGAGCATGGGGTTTCTTGACATAAAATGGCTCATATTGTCCCATTTATGGATGCCTTTGTAGAGGGTGTACTTTCCTTCATCTGTGATGCATGATTTTTCCAAACCCATTTTGCCATTAATTTGTTAGAGTGTTTCCAAGTTGAAGTTAAAAATGGGACTTCTACCTTGGTGAAAAAAAAATTCCATATTAACTCTACCTTGGTGACACTTGACCATGCTTCCCCAAGTTGAAGACAATATGTGGGACTTCTACCTAAACATGAAAAACATTTCCCACACACGCTCTATCTTGGTTGACATGTTCAATTTGTTATTTATTTTACGGGTCCCTCATTATTTTGTAAGAAACATTTCATTGTTCTTGGAATCCTTGGGCGAGCATATGGAAGGTTTATGATTGGATTTTATCTCTTTAAAGCTACAAGCCTCTAGGCCTTTAGCCCCTTCTTCCCATGAAATGAGGTACAAGCCCTTCTTGGGTCAATGTGGCCCAAAAACCCAAAAGATGAGGGAATGAAGGGAAAGAAACATGGAAAGTGGCAAGTATGTGTAGGAGAAGTATGATGACTCATCAAGGAGACCCCCCAGTAGCAACCATTTCCCCGAGGGTGACCACTTGCTAGGAAAACAATGTCAACCACCAAGGTGAAATAAGACAAAGAGAATAATTTTCAAGCAAACATTTTCAAAATCAAGAAAGGAATAAAGGACCCTTTGAAACATATTCAAATACTTCATTTATTAAAATGACACTTAAAACAACACCAGACTCGTTACCTCATGGAGAAAGAGCTGTTGTCCTCAGTGAGCCAAGCTAGTGTGGTGAATGGTGTCGCCATTGATCACAAGGTGATGAGTGGTGTGATGTGGGGCTCTGCCTATTGGTCTGTGGACATTGTCAATTGATCCATCTCTAGGCACTCCATATCTACAACATGAGGCCCTCGATACATCATCTCCTTAGTTATCCCTAGGAATGGGGAATAATGGGGACCACCTTAGGTCAACTTGGCCAATTGCCTACCCAATCAACTATCCAATCAATTACCTAATCAACCTCTTTAAAAACCTTTGACATGGGATCTAGAGATGGGATGAGCCTGTTGTTCCAATAGGTAATCCATTGATGAAAAACCCTAACTATTATTTTATTTGCAGAAGAATACTAAGTCCCATGGACATAACTCAAGAAAACATTTTGTATAAAAAACTAACATACTATTTTATTTCACACAATGTTGACATGTTGAAAAGTTTTTAAGACTATTAAAATTTGAGAATATCTTGATTTTTGTTTTCTACAAAATCTTATGGGTTTGGGTCCATCACTTAAAAATCCTAGAATAAGATGACTTTCACATTTATCTTTAATATAAAAAAAAATAACCTTCATATTTACCTTATGATTTATATTTAAATATAAATATAAATATAAATTCAATATTAAAAACTAAATACAAATATACATCCAAACTTAATAAGAAACAATGATATACATCCTGAGTGGGCATAATGGTTAAGAACATGTGTTTCCTCCTAAGAGGTCACATGTTCTACCTCTGTAGACTTTACCAGTAAAATAGTTGGGCAGCACCCATCTAATAATTGTTTTATATTCTTCAGTGGTTTCATATTCTTCTTTTCATCTTACCAAAGACTTTCACCAGTAGCTAGCTGATGTGCTAGTTATTTATCAATATAATTATTAAATATCTTTAAATAAATTTTATAATAATATTAATCACTAATAACAAATATTACACATCTACATGCAAACATTGATCATACATCCAAGTCCGCCAGTCGCGCTGCCATAAATATATCATATCATTTGTATTTTTTATTATAAATATATGCATTTTTATTTATCAACCTAAATGTTAAATACTTTTATAATAATATTAATCAATAATATTACACATCTACTTGCGCAAGCATTGATGATATATCCAAGTCCGTCAGCCGCAATGCCATGACCGTGAAGCAACAATATAAATATGTTTAATGTTTAAATTAAAATTTTCGAGTAAACATAAAGTATATATTTATAATCGTTATTTTATATATGAATATAAATATTAAATGCTTTGAAACAATTTTTTTAATAATATAATTAAAAATCATCTTTGAGCACCAACATTAAATATATGAATCATTAACAATATATTATTTTTTATAAGTCAATATATGATTTTATATTACTTTTTCAAAATATAATACAAAAAGGGTTGTTGGCCTGCCAAAAAAGTAAACCAGACCACGAGTAAACCATCACTGTTTTTGCCAAGTATTTCTAGAAACTAAAGACAATTGAGTCCACTACTCTTTGAAAACTAACTAGAACTTTTGAAACTAGACTAATTACCACCTTCTAGATAGAAGAGAAAAGAAAATCCCTGCTAAAAAACTATTGATACCAAACTGACTACAACTACTAATACTTGGTTAGAGTTGCCTGAATTGGATGCTTAAAACAAAAACTAGAGAACCCGGGGTCGATCCACCGCTCCTCCAACTTGATTTTTTTCGTCTTCCTTGGGGGATGCTACCCAGACCTTTCGTATCTGAGTTGTTGCATCATGGTTGTCTGCAAGCGTTATGTCCATATGGTGGACATACCTCAGGTACAAGTGGAATTGTGTTGCCAGTCTCTCTTGCTTACTCTCCTAGTTCTTTTCAATTTGTACCAATAGATTTACTATGCTCTCCAACCCGCTAAAGTGTTGTCGAATATCTTTCATCATGGTATTCAACTCCCACTGGTCCTCCATACAAATTTCTTCTCGGCCTTCCTTTACTTTTCTTATCAGCATCTTTGTATGCCATGCCATCTCAAGAGTTTTGTGATAGAGGGTCTCTTGGGTTTGAGTTGTCCTCGTATCAGTAATCCAGTCCACCTCCTGAGCTACCTTGCTTTTATCTTTGCTCTCACATTCTACCTTAAGATCGTCCTCCCAATTTTCCACAACTTCTTTTCCTTTATGTGGTATTGTGGCTTGATACATCCTAGTAACATCCCTTGTTGTGTTCTCAATCCTAGTCTTTTTTCGGCAATTCTCTGGATTGGAGTCCCCTAGTGGACTGCCTTTTCTAGTGGTGTATTTCTTGCACACCATCTTGCTATTCTCTCCTATTTGGGCCTCTATCTCTCTCTTGGCTCAAAACACTAAACTTCCCCCTTAGTGAAAGAAAACCAGAACAAGAATGAAAGAAAAAAATTGATCTCTGTGAGGTGTGGTTAAACTACATGAAAACCTCAATATAACAACCTCTTGCATGATTAGTGATATCTCTTAATGATCCTCCCTTAAATTGGGGAATACGGTCGCACTGAATACCAGTCGTGGCACCTTGTGCCATTATCCTTCCTTTGGCTCTTCGCCAGCCACTTCCCCTGATGCGAGCATGGCGTCTAGTCTTTTTTGGTACAATCTGGTCCCTTGAAGGCAAGTTCCACTCTGAACTATCCCCCATATTTTCTCACCTCTTCTACTTATGATTGCGTTGGATTCGAGCGTAACTACCTCCCAAACTGCTCGCTTTAAACTCTATTCTAGATTGTACCACCGCTTTCCTTGCCATCCCTTTCTTTTCAAATCGTCGCATGAGATCTGAATGCCAAGTGATCTATTTCACATAACCCATTTGGGTCCCACTCCGGACCTACGTGGCACTCATTTTCCTCTATGTGACTATCTTCCCAGTGGTTGCCACGATGATGTTGTATTGCCAAGTGTTCGTAGTTTGATCTAAGTTTTCCAAATGGAATCTGTGTCCATGTCTCATCCAATATATTTCCTTCACGGTTCACTCCTTCGTTGGCTAACCTATCCACCAAAGCATTTTTCGACCTTCTTTCCCACTTGAAATCAATTGTGAAGAGATTTTGTAGGTGCTTCTGAATTCTTTGAAGGAATTGAGCTAGGCACCAGTGTTTTATTAGCTTGTCAATGTTGGTTCCACACTATAATATTTTCTCTATACCTATAAACAGAGTTGAGTCTCCTTCAATTGTAACATTGACATGGAATCCTCTTATCAAAATCTCCATCCCCTGTTCCAACGCCCCAAAATCTACTGCATTGTTTGTTGTGTTTCCTACACTCACTGCATAAAGACGAATTATTTTCCCACCATTGTCTCTGATTGCTCCGCGGTATCTTTTCCAAGATTTCCTTTTGACGCTTCATCGAAATTTAGTTTCAAGAAGCTTACCTGAGGCAGGGTCCAAGCTTTGGCTTCACTTTGGATTTGTAGTTCGTGATGAGCATGTATGTTGAAAATCCGATCTTTCAGTTGTAACAATTGCAAAATATGTATGTTTTCAGATGACATGTTTTTCTTTGAAGGAGGGATATGTCACTTATTTCCTTCCATATTTCCCAAATGACCATCCCTGAAGTTAATCCCCAACATAAGTTGACCATTTCATTTTCGTTGTAGTGTTCCCTCCAGTTCCCCAAAGTTTCTCTGATATCAACCTTTACTCTATCAGTCTATCGATACACTATAGATACCCAATCCCAAACCTTTGTTGTATAGGAGCACCTGTCTAGTAGATGGTATGTTGTCTCCTCCTGAGCTTCGTAGAGGTGGAATATTGAGGGTCCATACATTCCTCTTTTAACAAGTTTCTCCCACATTAGGATTTTCTCGTGTAGGATCAACCATATAAAAAAAAATTATCTTCGTCCATTGTGGTAGGTTCCATAGTCATTCCCATTGGGGTTCTTTGTTCCTCTAATCATGACCCACGATATAGTGATGGGATTCATTCAGGGTGAATTCTCCTCCATGTTTTCTGCCCCAGCGTAGTGTTGGATTAGTGAGAGGGGGGGTGAATCAGTAATAGCGTAATTATAATCATTTTTCTTCAAATGTTATATCAATGTAGAATTATTATCCAATAATGAGCAGTAAGAAATAAACAATCACACACATACACAATACACCAGTGTTTTGCGTGTAAACCCAAATCGGGAGAAAACTGCGGAATGCTTTTTCTTATATGTCTTGAAGAATTACATTCATTAGAAGCACCAACTTCCTTTGTTTTCCAGCTGCAACTGGAAGGAGGCTCCAACCCCCCAGTTTCTTAGGCTACAACCTGAGAGAAGTTCCAACTCCCCAATTCTCTGGCTACAACCAGAAGGAGGCTACAACTCCCAATGTTCTCTGGCTACAACCGGAAGGTGGCTACAACCACCTATCCTTTCCCCATCCTGCCACCCTGAAGTAGAAGTAGAATTATGGAACCACTATCACACTATCACTCTGAGATACACCGTTGTAAACCTGTACCAATAAATCTGAACCATGCATCAACCTGTACCTCAACCTGTAATCAACTTGTACCATAAACAAGTGCATCAACCATGCACCAACCTGTAATCAACCTGTATCATAAACAAGTGCATCCAACCATGTACCAAGTATGTACCAATC
>ML778566.1:241411-256828 GCA_009831015.1 Picea engelmannii | reverse complement strand
TTTGACCTTTTGGGGCTTCTAGATGACATATGAGGGTCCTCCAACTTCGTAAGGCCATAACTCTCAAACCGTGAGGAGTTATGTGACGTTATACATACCACCAGAAATGGCATGACATGTACTATCCATATAGAATAGTATTACCTTAAAATATATCATAACTCATACCATTACCCATCAAACAAACCTGGGTCCATTACCCAAACCTGGGGTCTCCAACTTCTCATGGCCATAACTCTCTAACCGTGAGGAATTATGTGACGTTCAACATACCACCAGAAATGAAATGACAAGAAATATACATCTAGGATATTTTCCCTGAAAAATTCACTTTCCTTCATCTCATTATTCCACAATTAATCATGGGTTCTCTTACTCCACAAAGCATCTTCCCGTGAGGGCTTTCACCATAAGGGGACCACTTTGGAGTTCATCCATATTTACTTCTTATCAACAATGAAAAAACAATAATGAGTCATATTTACATCAAACAATATTGGGTCCATTACCCAAACCTTTGTGCTACGAGTCTTTCTTCAAGGGTTGACATCAATGACAACCAACCTTAATCAACACGTAGTTGGTCCTCCTCATCAGAGATCATAATCTTTATTTTCCCTATCTCCTCTTCTATATATTTAATCAGTTGGGAGTCTCAATTTCTATCTTGAGCTTGGATATTATCCCAAGTTCTCCATTTTGGGATATTGTCCCTTTGTTTCCAATACTGAAAAACTTTTATTTTTCCTTTCCCGAGCAAATATTGTTTAATACCTTCTCTATATTGGTTTTCCATCCCGGTTTCCTACTGCCATGCGTCCTCCTAGAATATATCTTTGACCATTCCTAATTTCCCAAAAACTATGTTCTTGCACCCAATTTTTATTTCTCTAAGATGAATTCCAAATGTTTGGTCCCTCCCCTATACCTGTGAAACAAATATGGTCTTGAGGGGTACTACCAGAGGAGTATTTTATTTCCACAGGTTGTCCCACAGGACTAAGCTATCTTTGACCCATATCCACCAAATGTTTTCACCATAAGCGACATTTGTCGTGTGTGAGTCTTGCAAACCAAGTCCTCCTTTGTTTTTTGGCCAACATAGTTTATCCCAGGCCACGAGTGCCCATTTCTTCTTATCCTCTGCACCTCTCCACAAGAAGTTCCTCTGTATTGTTCTTATTTTTTGTAAAATTCCCTTCGGGGCTAGGAAAACCAACAATAGATAAGCTAGGATAGCTTGTAAAACCACCTTCATGAGAACTAGTCGACCTACAAAATTTAGGGCTCAGTAGGCCCATATTTTGACTATGTCTTGAAATTTGGTTATAATACCTTCCTAGGATGTATTCTTACCTACCTGATCCATTAAGGGTACTCCCAAATGTTGGACACAACGGTATGATATTGTCATTGATTTCAAAAAGGTGCAGAAGAATCCATTATAAACTGAAAGATCGGAAGGAACAATATTAATCGAAGCTTTGAAGAGATGACACACAGGATCCATTCATTCTTATTTCAGGAAAATCCAGGATCGTTAGATTGAGGTGAATTCATATGTTGGGAAGGATTGAATCTCAACCCTAAGATATGAAGCATGATCTTTGGATGATCTCGCCAACTGTTAGATCAAGGAGGGACTTCAGATGAATTCTCGACCATCCGATCGAGTTTAGTGGAAGGATAGTGTAAGCCACAATATCCTGGAGACTCAAATTAAAATAACACATGCAAACCATTGATCTAATATCTCCTTTGGAGAAACACGATCCATTGGATAAGGTGGTCAACTCTGATGTTGACCACTCTAGCGAAAATGAGTATAGAATAGGTAAATTTACCTGAAGGCTGAAGTCCTGAAATGAATCAGAACCGTCCATATAAAACGTGCAAATAAAATGTGACCATCAATCTTGATAAGTGATTAAGTACTCATTTGGCTTAGCTCTTAGTCACCTCCTATGGTCACATGGAATAGAGGTCATGAAAGTGTGTTTGTATGAATTTAACATGCAGAGGAAGAATTTTTCCTCTGTCAGGAAGAAAATTTGTACCAGACAAGATCTAGATTATATCTTGATTGATATTAAGTGATCAAATGCATTCAATGCATTGGAAATCTAATGGAAAAGTTTAAATATGATTTGTTGGATAACTGGGGACATAGCAGAAGCTTAAGAATAAAATAAAAAGGCATGGGATCAAATTAAAATAAATTTATCCATATCTGTGATCGATTTATGAAAAAACCCTCTTACTAAATTGAAAATATTTCACGTTAATGCATGAATAAAAATAGAGGGAGATATTAATTCTAAATTAAAATACAAATGCTATTACTGTTAATTTAAATGAAGAGATGAAATGGTGTAAAAAAGGGGACACGATGCTTCAACGCTCATACCAGTAGGAGATTATATAAGAAAGAAAGAATGGTGAAGAAGAAGTTTCTTTGCAATCCAGATCAAAGACCAAAAGTAGAAGCAGAGTCCAAAGAAGAAGAAGTGATGATACTTATGCAGTGAGGGCGGAAGGGAGGAGCAAGGAATGTTTCACATCCTTTACTAAGTAAAGTGTGAATAAAAGGGAGTTGGTGCTTCCTAGGGTTGGTGCCCTAGAAAAAAGGGAGTTGGTGCTTCCTAGGGTTGGTTCCCTAAAACAAGGGAGTTGGTGCTTCCTAGGGTTGGTGCCCTGAAGAAGGGGATTTGTGTCTCCTAGATTTGGTGCTCTAAAAAGGATTGGTTTCCTTCACTATCTCAAATTATTCTTTATACAAACTTGTAATTCATGTTAATTATATTTATATAATTGATTTAATATACAAGTCCATTGTTGATCTTTGTGGTGATTAATAAAATAACAAAGTAATTACTAATGGTTTAAAAATAGGTAATAATGATTCACCCCCCTCTCAATATTTCCAACAATTGGTATCAAAGCGAGTGCCTTCAACACAATCTAATAACTGGAAGGTAGATCCTAAAATGGATCAGCAAGAGGGAATGTCTTCCAACAAAGCACCATTGTTTAATGGAGGTGGTTATTATCTCTATAAAATAAGAATGAAAAGCTACTTGTTTTCTCTTGGTTTTGATGTCTAGCAATATGTTGTAGATGTTTACACTGCACCATATACTCCACCCATAGATATTGTAGGAAAACATATTTGTAATCACAACTCAAGAGAAGTTAATGCCATCCTAGGAGGATTGAAAATTTTTATATGTGTGAAAGAAATGCATTGTAAGTCATCTAAGGAAATCTGGGACAAATTGGAGGTTGTATATGAAGGAAATAGAAAATTCAAGGAAGCCAAACTACAAACCTATAGAGATCAGTTCGAAAATTTGAGAATAAAAGAAGAAGAGAACATTGTTGAATACTTTCATAGAGTAGATGAGGTAGTTAATTCAATCAGAGTAGTAGGAGAAGAACTTACCGATAAACCTATTGTACAAAAAATCTTAAGGTCATTACCTTTGAGATATGATGCCAAGATTTCCACAATTGAAAATAATCCAAAACTTGACAAACTCACAGTAGATAAGCTTCATGGAATTTTTACATCATATGAGATGAGAATGGGGAGCAAAAAAACATCAAAAGGAGAAACAAACTTTAAAGAATCTAAAACAAAGATGAGGCAGGAGAAAAAGACCAATGACTAATTATTAGATATATCTGATAAAAAAATTGCCAACTTCATGAAAAAACTCAAGAAAGGGAATGGGAAATACAAAGGAAACATTCCTCTAATATGTTTCAACTGTGGAAAAATTAGACACTTTGCCAATAAATGTTCCTATCCTAAGCAGGAGGAAAGTGATGATGAAATAACCTTCAAAAATTAGAAGAAAAACAAACCAAAGATAAAAAGAATTTCTACAACAAGAAGAAAATTGTCTTTACCCAAGAAGACAATAGCTCATCTGAAGAAAGTGAGGAAGAAGAGCCAGAGCTTCCATTTATGGGAATAAAAACTCAATATTATAATCATTCCAAAGATTAAGAAGAAGTGAAACTTGAGGAAGAATTCATTCGTGCAATTGAAGAACTAAGAAAATCTAAAAAGAAAAACAAGTTACTAAGGGAATAACTTCTAGAGATTAGAAAAAACTACTAAATCAAGAGAAAAAGAAGTTTCCAAAACCCTTAGTGAGTCAAAACAATTAATTATTAAGTTAACAACGCAACTCCAAGAAACTAAAAGAAAAGAAGAAATATTGAATAAAGAACTCAATGAAAAAAAACAAATATGTAAGATATTGGAGGATGAAATAGTTCAACTAAAAGGGAAATTAGAAAAAGAAGATATTCAGTCTAAGTTTGAAAACAATGCAAAAATCCTGAATAAAATTATTAGCAGTCAGAGATCATCAAATGATAAGACAGGACTAGGATATGATCCCTCTACAGAACAAGAAAATGACAAAAGCATCTACGCAAATGTTCTTAAAACCCCCATAAGAAGAAAAGAAAACAAGACAAGAACAACACCATTGAAAACTATCCCAAATGAACAAAAATTTGCACTTCCTACTAAAGAAAAAGATAACCAGGAGAATAGAATCATCAGAAGGAATCCCTCTAAAAAAAATCAATACATCTTCCTTGGTTATTGTTATTCCTGCAAAAATTTTGGACATAAAGAAATATAGTGTAAATATTATAGAAAGTACATTGCAAGAAATGTCCAAAGATATGAAAATAATAAGGATAATGCAAAGAGAGGAAATTATAATTCTTTCTCTCCCTTACAAGACTACAATAGTGAATGTTGAAAATGCAACAACTATGGTCATAAAGATAGTGAATGTAGATTTTCAAAATATGACAAAAATATAAATATTCCCAATAATAAAAAAGTATGGAAGAAAAAGAAAACAATGTGCAATGTAGCCCTATATGTGAGAAACCAAGGATGTCAGTGGTATATAGAAAATGGATGTTCCAAACACATGACTAGATATCAAAGAAAATTTCTCAAGTTAAACAAGAAAGGAAAAGGAAAGTAACCTTTGGAGATAATATGTCAGCCAAAATACTGGAAAAAGGCACTGTTAGTTTAGGAAATAACAAAACCAAAGGAGAATATATACTTCTGGTAGAAAATATCAAACCTAATATCCTAAGTATAAGTTAGACATGTGATCATCGTCAAATACTCAATTTTGATTCTCAGAAATGTGAAATCAGAAAAAAGGACACTGGAAAGCTGGTGATCCAAAAAGGATCTAGAGAAAACTAAGGACAACTCAGAACTCGCAGAAGCAACTAAGGATGCTCAGAATGGCATCAACAGACAGAGAAAGCGAAAAAATTGAAAGTTCTCAAAACTCATTGAAAATCATATCATCACAAAGAGCATGTCGCAATATTTCCAATGACGCAAATGACTCGTCAAATAGAGTTACGTATCGAAAGATATTCACAGTGAAATTTTGGTCAACCTAGCCTAGTTAGCACGAGGATGAGTTAGCATCTATACAACTGACATCAGCATCAATACGGATGAAGTCAACATCCTTATAGCATACGTGGCATGTGTAGGAGGTGACATGTGTCATGATGATGTCACCATGGTGATGTGGAAGCACCAAAGATTGCCACATGTCACTCATATTCGACATTTATGGGTTATTCTCTGGACCAGTAGAATTGCACCAGGTGGCAATTTGTACAGCCACATGGCAGTCCGTACATTGATGTGGTGCTGACATG
This sequence comes from Picea engelmannii, assembly GCA_009831015.1. Taxonomy (NCBI): domain Eukaryota; kingdom Viridiplantae; phylum Streptophyta; class Pinopsida; order Pinales; family Pinaceae; genus Picea; species Picea engelmannii. The sequence goes on along the minus strand of ML778566.1, from coordinate 251,104 downwards.
GCAAAGTGATGGTATAGTGGTTGACGTGACCCAATGGTTGGCTTCCACGTGACAGTGGGAAAATGCCCAATGACAACCCATGATTTAAAATTCGAAAAACATAAGATTTGACAGGTCCGCCAAATCTAACGTGACCCCACCAAATCTAGCAACTGACCATCGGCTAAAAGATTCAACAAATTTAGAGGAGCGAATGTGAGATATATAGAGAGATAATTCGAAAATTCCCAATGAGGTATATGCCCAATGACAACCCCTGATCGAAAATTTGAAAAACATAAGATTTGGTGGGTCTGCCAAATCTGACGTGACCCCACCAAATCTAGCAACTAACCATCAGCTAAAAGCTTCACCAAATTTAGTGGAGCGAATGTGATATATATATGTGTGTGTGTGTGTGTGTGTGTGTGTGTGTAGAGAGAGAGAGAGAGAGATTGCAACGATCAAGCCAAAAGGGGAGGCCCGCGGGCTTGACCCTAGGACCTCCCCCCTTATAACACCTTAATTAATTCTTTGTAACCAATGGGCCAACAACCCCACATTGTAAACAACACCATTTTAATTATTTAAAATATGCATATGCACAATGTTGGAGGAGGTTGTGCGTGGGTACGGATGCAACACATTTCAAGACAGAATATTCAACATTTATTGCAGGTTGCATGGCATGGAAACTGAGAAATAATTTCTCTTGGGCCTAGGAGTGCCAGAGTCATATCAAGGCATGGAGACAGTCATTTTTGGGTAATTCGATGCCACGAATTCAGTGGCGTGTTTTTTTTTTTGTGATCTGAGAAACAATTCTGCAGCTTTATTTCAAAATGAGGTATACTTATGTATCTTGCCAAATTCTTCTTTTGAGTTAATGAAAAAGCCTACCCATTTGAGAGCGGGACCCAGAGACATAGTCCACTGGTGATGAACTCCATTATCAAGTTTTTTTTGTTCAAATTTGATGCTTATGTCTCTTCATTATTGAGTTTTTCCTTCTTTAATGGTGCACTTTAATTTATGCTCATTTAATGCAATTCTTTATAATTCACTCGATGAAAATATCTTAGATCATGTTGATATCATAGAAATTGTCTTTGACTTGAATTGTTGAGTGTGAATGCTTACTAGGGCCAAGCATAAGAAGGGTGAACGAACTCTTAATAATTTCAATCTAGAAGTTGGTCATGCATCCCAAAGGAAGAAAATGGTATAAGAAGACAAGCGTGATGAATAGGAGAAAAGCTTCCATATGGTTTTTTATCGCATGTCAGAAATGGGCAAATGAATGTATGGAGACTACGAGAAGAGGATGAAGAAGAAGGGGAAGAAAAAGGAATCAAATGTTGATGATGATGCTTTGGTAAACTAAGGGGCTGGAGGAGACCCCGCTGAGCCTCCATCTTCACCATCAAGTTCTTGTTCTTCTTCCTCTGAGCATTCTCATCATTCTCATCATTCTATCCATAAAGCCTCTTTTAAGAAACCATTATTAAAGCTTGACGCAAAATTTTCTTTACCTATGTTTAATGGAGATGCTAATCCTGAAAAGCTAGATAATTGGATCCGAAAGGTTGAAGTATATTGTCGTGTTCAACATATTGATGAAAAGGAAGTTAAAGTGAAACTGGCTTCTCTTCAGTTCGAAGGCACCGCTCTCGTATGGTGGGATAGAAAACTTCAAGACATAAGTAAGTGTGGTAATCTTATTTCCTCATGGTCGAAATTTAAATCAGCGATAAGGAAGCAATTTTATCCATTGGGTTATTTACATAAAGCAATGATGGAATGGAAAACTTTAAGGCAAAGTAAAGGTCAAACTATACAAAGTTTCACAGAAGAATTTAGCAAGAAATATCTTGCATTAAACATTCCTTTGGATTCTTATGAAACTTTAATGAAGTATATTGGCACTCTTCACAGTTATATTCGTCATACTTTTCTATTATTTAACCCCACCAGTCTTGATGAATTTTGTGTGCAAGCCACTCACCTTGAGAACATGGGAAATCATGTTCAAGAAGATCCCACAAAGAAACCTTCCAATCTCCCACATAATACTTTTAAGAAATTTAAAAGGAAGGACAAGAATACCGCCAGAGTGATGAGAGAAGGAGGGAAGCCATCTTTCACTCATTGCAAGAAAAGTGGTCATGATGATGAACAATGTTGGAAAATGCATCCAGAGAAAAGATCGAAATAGTTCGGTGGAAATGGGAAGACAAAAACCATTGCTACAGTGCAATAAGATCTTGGTTCTGATTCATGAGATGAAGGAAATATCACAGTGGTTGGAGTACAAGGTAAATATTCCCTTCATGCTATTTAAAATTCCAATAATGAATCTCATGATGATGAACAACAGAGGAATGAATTATTTATCATACGAGTTGTATCTAGACACACTAAGATAGATACATTATTTGATCTGGGTTCCCAAGTAAACTTGACATTTGAAGCACTTGTCAAAAATATGGGTCTTGAAATGAAATCACAACCAAAGCCTTATCTTCTTGGTTGGGTATGTGATAAAGAAAAAAATAATGGCACCAAAAAATGTATGGTTAGATTTTCTATTGATTTAAATTTGACTGATGAAGTGGATTTGGATGTTGTATCACTTGATATATGTGTAATAGTGTTGGGGAGTCCTTATCTTTATGATAGAAAAGCAGTATTATTTCATCATGAGAGAAAATAACACCTCACTAAGGGGGCAGTGGAATGTATTGTTAGAGCTCACAGCATGAGGGTAAACACAACACTTGTTAGTGTAGGACAAATGAAGAGACTCATAAGCACTAATAAGAGATATGTACTCATGGTCATAAGGGGGAAAGATGTCGAAACATCTAATGCTTTCCAAGGATGTGATCCTTCTCGTAAGAAATAATTAATTGATATTGTTTCTAAGTATGATGATATTTTTCAAGAACCAGATGGATTACCTCCTAAGAGGGAAATCCAACATGAGATACATCTTCAGCAAGATTCTCCTCTTCCTAATGTGGGCATGTAAAGGATGCTAGTTGTGGAGATGACAAAGATCAAGAAGCAGGTACAGGGATTATTGGATCAAGGGGTCATCAGGCCTAGTTCATCTCCTTGTGGTTCTATGATCGTGATTGTGCCAAAGAAAGATGGCACATGGTGAATGTGTGTCGATTACCAAGATTTAAATAAAATCACGGTGAAAAATCGATACCCTCTTCCTCGTATAGATGATTTACTTGATTAGTTAAAGAATGATGTTTATTTCACTAAGTTGGATTTGTGCAGTGGATACGATCAGATCAGGGTTGCAGAACATGATGCATGGAAGACTGCCTTTAAAACCAAACAGGGATTGTTTGAGTGGTTAGTTATTTTGTTTGGGTTTTGTAATGCTCTGACAGCCTTCATGCGTGTAATGAATGATGTATTTAGGCCTTTCCTAGATGATTTTGTGATTGTATATTTAGACGACATTCTTATTTTTAGCGGGACTTGGGATGAACATGTGAGGCATGTAAAGCAAGTATTAGATACTTTACAAAGGGAAACATTGCATGTAAAATTGTCTAAATGTGAATTTGGCAAGACTGCACTTGTATACTTAGGTCATATTGTAGGAGGAGGACAATTAAAAATTGATCCTTCCAACATTGATGTAATCGTAAATTGGCCTGAGCCAAAAAGTGTCACCGAGGTCCAGATCTTCTTAGGTGCATTCCAGTATTGGAGGAGGTTCATTTCAAACTTCTCCTTTAGAGAAACTCCTTTGCATGCCTTAACCAGTGTGAAAAACACTTTTCAGTAGGAAGGAAAGAAACAAAAATCTTTCAACACTTTGAAGGAGAAGATCAGTAACGCACCAATATTAGCATTGTTGAATCTTCAATAGCCCTTTGAGATTGAGATATATGCCAGTAAAAACTCCATGGGTGCAGTATTGATGAAATATCGTAAGCTTATTTGTTACCACTTTGAAAATTCTAACCAAGCTATTGTTAACTATCCTACATATGATAAAGAGTTGTATGCATTAGTTCAAAGCGTAAAGAAATGGAGGCACTAATTTTTAGGGAAGGAAACAATCATACATACAGATCACCAACCCTTACAGTATCTCCAAGCACAAACCAAACTGCAACAATATTGACACTATAGATGGATGGTTTTTCTACAACAATTTCATTTGGTAAACAAGTACAAAAGGGTACAAGTAACAAGGTAGCTGATATTCTTTCTAGACCTCCTATTGCTCCTTCTATTATTTTGAAGAATACTTCTTTATCTCATGATATCTATCTAGAACAATATGCCATTGATGAATATTTTAAAGAAGAATATGAGAAGCTAACCCATGGTGCACAGGTAGAGAACTATTGTCTGCAAGGAAAACTACTCTACCATCTTGGAAAGCTATGTATTCCTACAATTGAACGAGTCCATGTAATACGGAAAGCTCACACTTCTCTTGTGTATGGTCATTTTGGGGTAGGAAAAACTATGGTTCATTTTCAGAGGTTTTGTTATTGGCCTCAAATGAAAGCAATTGTAACTAAATATGTAAAGGGGTGTGTGATGTGTTCTACATGTAATCCCACTAATAGAAAATTGGGGCTATAATCACCACTACTTGTTCCATCCCATCCATGGGAAAGTATCTCCATGGATTTTGTAGGGGGTTTACCAATGTCAAAAGGGGGTCATGACTATTTGTATGTTGTAGTGGATAGGTTCAGCAAGATGTGTATCTTGATGCCATGTAAAAATCATGTCACTATTGATCATATTACTAATCTCTTCTTTCAGCATGTTTGGGTTCACTTTGGGTTACCCACATCCATTATCTCAAATTGAGATACTCGATTCCTTGGGGATTTTTGGACAATCTTGTGGAGAGTAATGGACACCAAATTGAAGAGGAGCACTACTTTCCATCTGCAGATCGGTGAACAGACAAAGGTTGTAAACTAAACAGTGGTAATTTTTCTTCAACAATACTACAGCAAGCATCCCAAGTTATGGGATGAACATATACCCCATGTAAAACATGCTTACAACCGAGTCTTACATTCCTCCACTCAGTGTTCTCCTTTTGAGATATGTTTTGGGTACCTACATAAAGTTCCTTTGGACTTGATGTATGGGAGAGATGTCGATTCAAATGAAGAAAGAATAGAGGAAAGAGCCTGCAAGTTCATCCAGAGGATCCAACAGGTGCACCAGGAAGTCAGGGAACAGTTGGAGAAAAGTCAAGAACAATATAAAACTCAGCATGACAAACATAGGGTTGATCATCAGTTCCAGGTTGGAGACTGAGTATGGCTTCACATAAACAAGGAGAGATTGAAGGGTGAAGGAAAGAAACTCAAGCGCATTTGTTATGGACCCTTCACTATTTTGGAGAAAAGTGGTACCAATGCTTTTTGTCTAGATCTTCCACCTTATATGTAGATTTACTCAGTTATAAATGTAGAGAACTTGAAACTTTTTGAGCCTCCCATGATCATGGATTGGGATGAGGAAGTTTCAATACCTTCAGTTGATGAGTTTTCTCCTGAGTACTTGGATTATTTAAAGGAAGATATCATCCTGGACAGAAAGACGAGGACTTCACACAGGGGTGATGTTGATTATATTTGAGTAGGCTTAAAGGGAATGCATCCAAGCAAGGCAAAGTGGATTGAGAAGGACAAGGTGAGGGAACTCTTCCCTCACTTATTTGTTGATTGATGAAAGATTTTGGTGGTCCAAAAAGCTCTCAGTGGGAAGGCGTGATCTAAAAAGGATCCAGAGAAAACTAAGTACAACTCAAAACTCCCAAAACCAACTAAGGATGATTAGAATGGCCTCAGCAGACAGAGAAAGAGAAAAAATTCAAATATCTTAAAACTCAGTGAAAATGACATCATCACAAAGAGGGTGTCACAATATTTCCAATGGCGTAAACGGATCGTCAAATAGATTTACGGATCGAAAGATATTCACGGTCAAGCTTTGGTCAACCTAGCCTAGTCAACAGGGGGATGAGTCAAAATTCATACTGTTGGCATCAACATTAGTATGGATGATGTTAGCATCAGTACAACATACGTGGTATGTTCAGGAGGTGACACGTGTTATGTTGACATCAACATGGTGATGTAGCAGCACCATAGGCTGCCACGTGTCACTCATATTCGACATTTCAGGGTCATTCTATGGACAAGCATAATTGCACCACGTGGCAGTCCATATAGCCACGTTCCAGTTCATAGAGTGACTTGGCACTGATGTGGCAGGCCGAGTTGGAAGTTGACATGGCAGGGTGATGGTACAGTGGTTGATGTGGCCCAATGGTTGGTTGCCACATGGCCCAGTCATGGGATGTCATGTGGCATTCGGAAAATGCCCAATGACAACCTGTGATCAAAAATTTGAAAAAAATGAGATTTGGTGGGTCTGCCAAATCTAGCGGGACCCCACCAAATCTGGAAATCGATCACCAACTAGAAGCTTCACCAAAGTTAGCACAGTGCATGTGACATATATATATATATATATATATATATATATATATATAGATATAGATATAGATATAGATATAGATATAGATATAGATATATATCAATGATCAAGCCAAAAGGGGAGGCTCGCGGGCTTGACCCTAGGACCTCCCCCCTTATAACGCCTTAATATATGCTCCATAACCAATGGGTGAATGGCCCCATATGTAAACAACACCATTTTAATTATTTAAAAGATGCATCTGCCCTGTGTTGGAGGAGGGTGCACATGGGTACAGACGACATGCATTTTGAGACAAAATATTCATCATTTATTGCAGGTTGCAGGACACAAAAACTAAGATAGAATTCCTCTTGGGCCTGGGAGTGCCAGAGTCAGATCGAGGTGTGGAGACAATTATTTTTGGGTAATTCGACGTTATGAATTCAGTGGTGATGTCTGTTTTCTAATCTGATAAAAAAATTTGCAACTTGATTTCAGAATGAGGTATACTTATGTATTTTGCCAAAAACAATTGTTGAATTAATGAAAAATCCTACCCATTTGAGAGCAGGACCCGAAGACGTAGTCCACCAGGTACGAACTATGTTATCATGTTTTTTGTGTTCATATTTGATGCTTATGTCTCTTCATTATTGAGTTTTTCCTTCTTTAATGGTGCACTTTAGTTTATGCTCATTTAATGCAAATATTTATAAGTCACTAGATGAAAAGATCCTGAATCAGTTGGTAGCAGTTTCACCAAGAACATCTAGTAATGTGTACATCCTTAAAATAGATGAAGGATAAAATTGTTGTTTAAGCCAAGTATGTGAAATTTTTCTATGGCATAGAAGGTTGGGACATTTAAGCTTTGACAAATTGATCAAAGCCAACGAGAAGGAAGTAGTATGGGATCTGTTATCTCCTCAAATAAATCAATTGAGATTTTACATTTTAGGTGATAGGAAGTCTTTTGAAAAGGTACTTTTCAAAAAAAAATTAAAAAAAAATTCATTTCTCAAAGCTTTACGCATGTAATAAAGTTTAAATAAAAGTTTTTTTAGTTTTTATTTGATCTAATTCAAATCTCAGGTTTTGGTGGCTTAGGTGAACATTTCGATTGTTCATTAGCCACCGAAAGCCTTAGCTTTCGGAAGCCTAAAGAAAGGAATCCAGGGCCATTTTAGCCACCGAAATCGTTGAAGCGGGGAAAGACCCAACACGTCCTATCACACATTTCAACTGATGGGTCCAACATTTCTATGATGGCACAAGACATCGAAAATACTGGAGAAAGAACCGTTCACGACCGGAAGATGATCCCTCTGTAATATAAGCGAATCTTTCCAGATCATTATATCATTAAGCCATGTGCTTAAGTACCCTCCATTTATTTCAGTTATCCACCATGACTACTACAAATCATCAACCATTCTATTGCACCCCTTGTAATCAGTGCCACATTCTAAATCTCACCCCAATTATGTCATTTCTATCACAGCTAAGTCGATTTTCGCTAATTCTACGCAGTGTAACTCTCCCTCGAAATTTTCTCCTTCGATCACAGGTGTGCGAAGACATTGTGTCCAATGAAGAAAGGAAAGTCAACCCTGAGGAAGGAACTCAAGGACATCGGTTACCTGGAATCACACCCGAAGGTATGTCAAATGTTCAAGGATGTAGGGTGTTACAATTTTTGCAAACAATTACAGAGTTCTCATCAGCAGGTGGTAGAGGCCTTTGCCCTCAATTTCGATGGAAAGAAAGCAATCATCAGTCAGGATGAATTCAAGATAGATGAAGCCCTCACAACTGAAGTGACAGAGCTTCCCATGACTAGAGAGAAATGGTTTAAAACTATTGTTATTCAGAATGTTGAATTCAGGACTTATTTAAAACCAGAACACAGGGGTTTGATATGGAAGAAAGATATTCTTGTATATTTCCTTGAAGAGAAATGACAACAGTTATTAAAAGCAATAATAGTTTATATAACTTGTGAAGGGCGATACAACAGGGTGATGATTTACCATTTTAAACTTATAAACCATTTGATAGGTAGAAACCCACTCAATCTGCCTTATTTCCTCCACCGAAGCTTATCCAAGATGGCTCATCAATTCAAGGCCAAACCTAATCAAGTTGCAGGTAGATTATCCCACCATAGTCTAATAAAACTTTTGGTTTGTGAGCTATTTCAAAGAAGAGGTAAAGAGTGATATTACTTCTTATTCTGGAATGATTTCCAGACTGAGGTTCAACCAGAGGAAAAAAAGAGTCCTCATTCCAAGAAGTCTTCCACTCCCAGAAGTGGAAAGAGGAGGAGAAGAGCTATCTCTCCAGCTCTAGTCAATCAACCCTCTCCTTCCTATAAGCTTGGAAAAACTAAGAAGAAATTAAATTTCAACAGTGAAGAAGAAAAGGCCAAAGAATCCCCAATGAAGAAAAACATTATTAACCTTCCTTACATAGACTCAGAGGATGAAGAGCACTGGATTGAAATAGGGCATGAGGATTCAATTACCATAGGGCATGAAAATTCTGTTTTTGTGGATATATACACAGCAATTTATGAGAACCTTCCATCACCTAGACCTCAAGAAGAACAAGAACCACAAATTGCAGATGCCTCATCTAGAAAACGAGTGAAGCAGAGTAAGTCAAAAGAAATCAAGAAGCTTAAGAAGAAGCTAGCAGAGCAAGAAGTGCTAGAAAGGGTAATAAAAACCAGGTATGAAACTCTCTCAAAAAACTTTGCAGAAAGCAACTCATCTTTGGAAATATTAGCTCATGAAAGCATAAAGGAGAAGAAAAAGAAGAACAAGATTGTAAAAAACTACAATAGCTTATGGAGAGTAGCTCAGGGTTTGAAGAAAAAGGTCATGGCTTTGAGGAAAAAAGCCATGTCTTCAAAACACCAAGCTCATACACATGCTTCTCTTGAGACCCTTGTGTTGGGCCTCAAAAATGTCACATTTATATCCTCTTTTTCCTTCACTATTCCTTACATTTCATCGTCCCATTAACCTTCCATCATACCATTTCCATAATGATACTTGGGTGTCTCCTTATTATTTTCTATTGTATTCATTTTAGTATTATAAGTGAATTTGTGATTAAATATTAGAAAAATAACATATTTTCATTATATATCAAGGTTGGATGAGTTTGATGATGTGTGCAGGCATATGTGAAGATTTTAACAAAGTCAAATATTACCACCTA
>ML778566.1:209201-241400 GCA_009831015.1 Picea engelmannii | reverse complement strand
GAATTTCATCTTCAAGCATATTCAAAGGAGAAGATCATGGAAGATTTAGATGGCATATCTTATTTAAGATATGTGAGAGATGTGTGGAGGATTTGAAGGGATCATATCTTCTAATAATAGGAAAGTAGTTGAGAATGGTTGAGATAATAGTGGATCTATAATTATGACACTTTTCAAGACTCTCGTGTATATAAGAGAGCGTTCTCTCTTCATGAGGGGGATAATGTTATTCATAGGGGAGATTATCTTGGAGAGTTAGAGATCATGTAATTCATAATTTAGTCTTGTAATGAGGAGAAGAGGATCCTTAGATTTGTTATTCTTTCATGCTTTGTCATTTGAATCTTGTAATATAATTTGAGATTGATGTATTGTGTGAGATCACATATGTCTTTTTCCATTCAACTCTTCACATGTTGTATTGTTTTCCTAGATTAATTTATTGCTTTCATAGTTAGTCTTTCAATGCTTTCCTAGATTAATTTCATTTCAGCAAATTAGATTAGATTAGTTCTACTTCAGTCCTGCATTTATAGTGCATGTGCTTCGTAAGCCTACGAACCTCGGATTGACAAATTAAATAGTTGGGCAAGTACTACAACGGAATTAAACGACAATATTTCCGCCTAAAATTTTGGTGCCGTTGCCGGGGAAGCACGATGGATTGAAGTTCAGTTTGATTTTCTTGCAAGCGTAACTAGAGTGTGAATTTCAATTTCAGAAAGTGTTCTCGATTTTTGCAACTGTGAAGAGGTTTTCATGTGTTTCAGCAAGTATGATTTTCAGTTTTTTATTTTGATTTGGGTGCTGTAAGAACCCATTTTGCAATATGTTTTAACCATGAGTGTTAGCTTGGAACAACTCGCTCAGATCCTGGCGAAAACTGGGATTTCTTCTTCTCAGGAAGAGGAGATCTTGACAGCATCCCAGAGCTTAAATACTCCTCCATAAACAAATGAGAAATCAACATCTGAGGAACTTGAGAAGGACAATGTGGAGTTGCAGCAAGATCTGAGCAAGGAAGAACACGCCTATGAAAGCATTATCAAGCAATGGTTCTAGGTAAGTACTCAATTAGCTCCATTTTTTTTTTTTATTTAGAAAGTTTGCAGTCACAGCAACTAGATTCATTCACTCTTGAATATTTATATTATTCATTTCAAAAATTACCATTGAACATATTGTTGTTACTTTTGCGTGCTTGGATCCACTGGAAATTTGCCTACACGTAACTAATTTCTAATTCCATTTAGCATAGAGTAGGTAGGTTTTAATTTTTAGTTTTTGTTTTACCTAGAATAAGTATGCTCTCCTCCGCGCTTCATGTGATCGCGAGGATCAGAAAATAGGAATGATTTTGATTTTAGTAATGAATGTCTTTGCATCCATCCTTTGACCTGCAAATAAACACAGTGAGAAAAAAAAATTGTAGACGAATAAAATACAGCGAAAATTTTCATTGTTACAGCATGATGATACAAAAAAAAAATTATGTTGTTACAACATGTTGTTATAGCATGTTGATACCACATACTGATATAGCATGCTGATACATCAAAATTTGTACATGATGTTTCAACATACCGGTACAACAACATTTTACATGTTGTTACAGCGACATTTTACTGTAACAGTGATTGAATAACAAAAGCAGTAGTGGCGTTAGGATAAAATAAAACAAATAATAATAATAATAATAATTGTGTGTTCATCCTGGACCTGTAAATATAAAAACACAAATAAATAAAAACAAAAACAAATTTTACATCTTATTACAGTCGTTGAAACATTAAAAATTTTCTATGCTGAAAAAATGAAATTTTTGCATGCTGAGACAGTCGTTGTTACAGTGAAATTTCAATTATGTCTGTATCATGCTGAAACTTTGGTTGAATTGTGTTTTCTATCCATGCTAAAACCTGCAACAAAACAAAAACAACAAAATGGACATGACATGAGTATTAATAATATGATGCCCCAAAATAATTGCACTGAGAACACATTACTAAGACGAGAAATCTTAAGAGTGAATTTATCCTTCGGTCTGTTTTTCTCCTTTGCCCTGCACTATTGTTGAATTATTTTTCTGTCTGAACTATCTCTGTAACTTTTTGATTGAATTTTCACTGCCCACGCCACACCTGCAATAACCATGATCTATCGCCTAGTCTTCGTAGTTGATAGAAAACGTAATTGCCAGAAATGTGTAACTGTTAAAACACATGATTTTAAAACACATTTTATGATCAAACCGACGTGAATTAAAAAATAAATAAAAAAAATGTGGGCTTTCTTCAGAACGGAGGCAATTAGGTAACGCATGAGCGATTTTCTGGATTTCACAACCATTTGGGAGAAACTCAGGGTTCTTCGAAGCTCCATTTTGCAGACTGCGTGAGGGAAAAACGATTTGTTTTGAGTTACGGAACCCTCCAAGAAGAAGAATACAAGTTAAAAACAAACTCTTCTCTACATGGCACATGATCTAAGAGTCCAATTTGATCTCTGATGATTGAGAATACACATGTGATTTTTGTCACAAATTTCAGTAACTAGAATGATATGCAAGTGAAAATTTTATGGGATTCATTAGTTATTGCACATTTTAAGATCTCAAAAATATTTTGGGATCAATCCTTTCTGGGGTCGATTGTTAGCTATCAATTAATGACTCGATCCCATTCTTTTCTGACCGTTGTTCTACCGAGATATTGAAGATATTTTCCCGCCGGAGGTTGCAAAACTAAAATCCATCTGTCATTTTTGCAACAATCTTCTTGTCAATTCAACTCTTCCAGAATTAAATGATGGTCTTGATCTACGGTATTGGAAATATGTTTCCAACTGTCATGATTTTCTTTCTCTCACTGGACATTTTCCCAAATTTGATTTCACGTGAAAGATATAGTTTGATTTCTAACACTCAAATTAAAATTGTTTGTCAATTAACGTCCATTTGCAGACAATCAACTTTGGGTGCAATTTGCGAGCAAATAGTGACGAATTTCAAAACTCTGGCACGTGGGTTTTGTGTAGAATGGTCTTATTTATTTGACTCCCAAGCGGTTTTTGAAAATTTTTCTCAGTTTGAGAGCAGTTCGCGTTTTTATGAACACGAAAATACAGATTTTGGGTTGGCCGGTTTTCCAACGTGGCACACAAACATAGGCAGCATGAACATCAGTGGGATCGATTGATAGAGCTTTGATTTCATGCATGACAAAGAAATATAAAGAGAATAACTCAGAACTGTGGGCAAAATGTATCAATTTAGGAGGGCAGAGTCAATAAAATTTTTGTGCTCTCAATGACTGATGTATTTTTGCAGGCATTATGTTACTTTCTTCAGGATTGACGTTTGTGTTTTCTTACAAGTTTATATTTGTCACAGAGACTTGTATGCTCTGAAGGTTCAGTATATTTGATGATGTACGGGTCTGATCATGCAGAAATCAATCAAAATCAATGTTGGGAATCCTGGCTTTGGTGGACATACTACCATGATTGGGAAAGAATAGAGCTTGAGAACGCAAATCCTTCCAACAAAAAATCAACATTGTCGCATTGAAAACACTGAAATTCAATCCAAACACAGGAAGGAAAGTTTTATCATAGTTTTGTTCATTTTTTTTTAAATAAATTATATTTTGTTTGTAAATAAATGAAACAGTTTACATAAATAAATATTTATGTATATATATTCTTGTTTGTTTGTTTTGGATTAACAACAGGAAACTAATATTTCTTTGTTTATTAGTTTTTAATAACAAAAATTATGTGTGTTTATATATATGTTTTTGTTTTGTTTTATTATAAAACAAAAAAAATAAAACAAACAAAGAAAAACAATAAACAAAAAAAATTATAAAACCATGAAAACACACAAAAACATTATAAAAATCAAAATTATAAAAACCAAAAACATTGTCAAAAATTGAAATTGGACATCTCATTCCTGAAACGATAGTCAAGACATGTTTTTTTTCTCTTAACATTAATTTGTTTTTCTTAAGTCATTTCATGCAGCAATGGACAATGAGATAAGCATGCAACGGTAACAGGAATTTGTGCTAAGATTTTCAAGTTCACCTCCGATCGCATTCCATGCTGCAGTGATTTTCAAGAATCACAAAATTCTTCAAAGAAAACATGTGATAGACATCTTGAAGGAGTTGTTACACAGAAACAGTTTGTTGTTACACAAAAAAAAATCCATTGTTACATAGAAATATTTTTGTTGTTACACAGAAACATTTCATTGATACATAACAACATTTTGTTGTTACACAGAAACTTTTTGCACATCTTGATGTTTGTTGTTACAAAGCGACCATGCTGATATGTACTATTATTTCCGCATTTTTCCAAATTTCATGCTGAGACACTATCCCATTTCTCCTTCAAAGTTGATTAGTCATCCTCGTGTTGAAGCCATCTTGCATTGCCTTAACTTTCATGACTTCACACATGCCTATTTTTTTGAGTTGCATACATTCCTTTATCTTTTTACCTTCTTTTTCCTTTCCAGTTTTCCTTCGGAATAAAGCAAACCCCTTTCCATGATTACATTTCTTTGCCATAAACCCTGTTGCCACTGAGATCTTTACATCTATAGTCCTACCAATCTTTTTATAAATTTGTGTTGACTGATGTGGGATTCCTTAAGGCCCACCTTTCAACAGTCTTGCCCCATCGACCTCGACACATTATCTGGGATATAGACTAGAGTTCATTTTGAGTACCTAGAGGCTTGCATTCCTTAATGGCAAGTTCTCTCGCTAGAAATCATGGGAATACATCAATGTCCCTTGATCGTTAGATCTTGCAAGTGGCTCGACATTAGCCCATCTATTCGCACTTCCCAAGATGTACTTAGGTACCTTGACACTCATTGACATCACTGGTGAGTTTGTCTCGCATTGGCTAACAACATTCATCAATGACCGGTAATCCAATGATTTATCTTCATGCTCGACATCGACACATTCATTCGCATGATGAGAATTGTACCATCGGTTTTGTAGCAGGTGAAGACTATACACGTTTTCATGATCCCCTCAGTAGTTGCAGCAGTTTGATTTCAGATCTATGAGAGTTTCATATTCTCTACCTTCCATATTTCTCATGATTCAGCAGTAGCAGTTTAGATTCCTTCACTTCCCATGATCCGGTTACAGCAGTATAAACATTAGCAGTTCCATTTTCCTGATCCAACAGCCACAATAGATACATCTACTTTTTGGGTAAGTGGAGGTATGTTATTTTCTAAGCTTTAATCACACAATTTCTTAAATGCCAACTTGAATATTTTGGAAAATTTTCTCGCCATGCTCTCTTTCCTTCCATGACCTACACTAAGTTGCATGAGGGCATGTAACTGATTCAGTTGGGGGGGGGTGGGGAACTCTTTCACCACATATTCATTACCATTATTCCATTTTACCATCTCATCATTCCATTTATGATTCACTAACATTTCTTTTCCAATGAACACTTTGTTGCATTTCGATTGATAAACATATTGGCATGATTCATAAAGATAAAGAAAAGACTTTCTTATACACAGTGATGTTTTCTTATGCACATTGATAGATTATTATTTCCAGTGGGTATATGGCTAAATTATTGCAGCAAGAAAATAAATAAGTGAAATGAATGTTGTTAACACAAGAACCAACATCTTTTGTATTCATGGTTGTCACACAAGAACCAACCATAAGAAAATTTCACATGCTGTTACACATATTTCACATGTTGTTACACATGTATTACATGTTGTTCCACATGTATCTCTTGTATTTCAAATCCTGGAAATATTCATTATTAAAAGGACATCATCAATCAAAGCCATAGTTTGAATGCCAAAAATTCTTAAGAAGATCAATGCACGGTTGCATGAGGACATGCAACAAGTTGAGTTGGGGGGCATGTTGGGCCTCAGAAATGTCACATTTATATCCTCTTTTTCCTTCACTATTCCTTACATTTCATCGTCCCATTAACCTTCCATCATACCATTTCCATAATGATACTTGGGTTTCTCCTTATTATTTTCCATTGTATTCATTTTAGTATTATAAGTGAATTTTTGATTAAATATTAGAAAAATAACATATTTTCATTATATATCAAGGTTGTATGAGTTTGATGATGTGTGCAAGTATATGTGAATATTTTAACAAATCAAATATTACCACCTAGCCTCAAATTCGAATTTCATCTTAAAGCATATTCAAAGGAGAAGATCATGGAAGATTTAGATGGCATATCTTATTTAAGATATGTGAGAGATGTGTGGAGGATTTGAAGGGATCATATCTTCTAATAATAGGAAAGTAGTTGAGAATGGTTGAGAGAATAGTGGATTTGTAATTATGACACTCTTCAAGACTCTCGTGTATATAAGAGAGTGTTCTCTCATCATGAGGGGGTAATGTTATTCATAGGGGAGATTAGCTTGGAGAGTTAGAGATCATGTAATTCATAATTTAGTCTTGTAATGAGGAGAAGAGGATCCTTAGCTTTGTTATTCTTTCATGCTTTGTCATTTGACTCTTGTAATATAATTTGAGATTGATGTATTGTGTGAGCTCACATATGTCTTTTTCCATTCAACTCTTCACATGTTGTATTGCTTTCATAGATTAATTTATCGCTTTCATAGTTAGTCTTTCAATGCTTTCCTAGATTAATTTCATTTCAGCAAATTAGATTAGATTAGTTCTACTTCAGTATTGCATATATAGTGTGTGTGCTTCGTAAGCCTACGAACCTTGGATTGACAAATTAAATAGTTGGGAAAGTACTACAATGGAACTAAACGACAATATTTCCTCCTAAAACCTTGCAGAGGTGGAAGTTCAGTGCAATGATCCAGAGGCAGCTAGTAACCCTACAAATTTTGAGCAAGATGCAGAAGCCTAAAAAGATCCGTCCTAAGGCGTTTTTGAGCTAAGATAAGGGTATTTTTAAAATTTTGATAATCTCAGGTTTCGATGGCTTAGGTGAACATATCGATTATTCATTAGCCACTGAAAGTAGAACTTTCGGTAGCTAATCGGCCTGAATTCTATCTACTCTAACTATCGAAATCACTGATAAGGCAGAAAGATAATGTTTTTGCATAGGTCCAAGTTTTCCTTGTTCAAAAGCCTCAGAAATGGTTCAAATCGATGGAAGATAATTAATGACATCTTTATCAAGAGTTTGTTTTAGTTTTGGAAATGCTCTACAAGACAGAAAGGTAAACAACGGTTAGCTATTTTCAAGGATATAAGACTATTTGACTATCAACAGGTGTCATGTTTGATTCCTCCCATATCACATGAGATCCAACAACCTCGGAAGGCTCACTACAACTGCCAAGAATCTGGAGAACATAAAGATCAGTCGATAATTTGAATTGATCTAGTTTATTGGATCTTTATCTACTTTTTTGGGCCAGTTACTGATTTTCTATTTTTGGCAAAACTTGATCTAGTAATCTAGTATTTGGAAACTGTTTGTAAAAGGATATAAAACCAAGAACATTTTATGAATAGGGAGTTCGATTTGGAGTTCTATAATCCATTGTTATTGTAAAAAGACACTTTTTTTAATATATTAAGCATGCAAGCTTCTTTCATTTGTTATTGTTAGACTCTCCTTCATCTTTGTCTATGCATATGAGTTGAAATCATTCTTTTGTCTATGTTTAATGGTCCCATGGTAACTTTCATCTTACTTTTGACTGTTAAGAAAGAATCATAAGCATCCTTGGCTAGTTTGTCAACCCATCATATATATTGCCTATGTATGTTCTAGTTAACTAATTGGTTTTATTATCCATTTGATTTACAAACCTATCTAATAATAGCTCCTGAAGGCCTTGTATTACATGAATATAGCTAGATTGTCTTGAAGATACAATCTAGTGATTAAGATATTCATCTTGATCCAAACCCACACCCATTACTGAGAAAATAGTTACAAAAAGTTTAAGTTACCAGGCATCTCTGAGATACAACCTAGGAGAGTTTCCTGGAGTGATAAAGAATTGGCGTCGCTGCCAAGGAAAGAAGATTGAAGCTCAACTTCCTTGGGAGACAACAAGATCCAATTTTGATGATAGACAAAGTTTGGACACATTTTGGGTTGTAACCATCTATCTGGTGACTCCATTGGAATGAAGTGGCTCTGAGAAGGGCTCATACCCAGGAAAACCAAGAAAGACCACTGGAAACACCAGTTCCAGATCCTGAGAAGATCATCAGAAGTGGAAAATCTTTGCAAAGACAAACTTCCAATTCTACAAGAGCATCTAATCCAGGTATTTCAAGAAACACTTCTTCGTTTGTATCTAAAGAACCTCTTGTCGAATCCCCTTCTGCTGAAACTTCTAGTTCTCAGAAAATTGAGATTGTGTAAGAAAGCTTGAAGGGTGATGAGCCTTCAATTTCCTTTGATGTTATAGATTTTATTTATGAGCATGTTACCATATCCAATTTAAGACAAGAAGTTGTAGAATTCCTCCAAGAAAAGGACTCTTCCTCTTCTTTGAATTCTTCACCAACTAAGCCTATAGAGGGTTTTTTCCATACTCATAGCAGTTTGCTCATTCTTGAAGATATTTTACAAGATATTTCCTCTAAGGGTGAAGAAAAATTGTCCTTACTGCTCGGTTAGTTTTACAGAGCTTCTTATTTTCCACCCTATTCAGGAAATTTTGCCCAGGGTAGTCATCCTACCAGTGCTTCTCCTTCTTTACTTAGTGAAGTCAGACAACCATCGTCTATAGTCTCACCTATCCCATCTTAGTCATCATCTTCAGAAGCTTCTTCCTCTACATCAACCCCCAAGATTGCCATGCCTATCCCTTTGACAAAAATGGAACAAATCTTAGCCAACAAGTATTCTCCTCTTGTGTTTCCCAGTCCCCTATCAGCCATGCTGACAGGAGATTATCATAAATATATGCCAAAGTTTACCGGATCTGGGGATTATACTGTTGAAGAACATATAAAAGCTTTCTATGCTTATGCTGAAAACATTAACATTTCGGAGGAAGATGTCTTGACCAGAATTTTTGTGCAGAGATTGGATGGCCAAGCCAGGAAATGGTTCAAGGAACTACCAACAAATTCAGTGGTAGGCATTGAGCAGTAAGACAAGGTATTTTTGAAACACTAGGGAGAAAGAAGAGATCTCTTGTATTACATTTCTAAATTCAGAAATCTAAGAAGAGAAAATCGGGAATCGGTCTCAAACTTCACCAAAAGATTTAATAAGATGTTTGGAAAGATTCCTGCAGAGATCAAGCCGACTGATGCATCAACAAAGATCACTTACTCTTCCACCTTTGATCCATAATTTTTCTTAATCCTTAGATAAAGAATATCAACCACACTCTCTTTGATGAAAGATGTTGCTCTTGAGGTTGAATCTAACATTATGGAATCTCATAAACTTAAAGGAAAATTTGAGAGAAAGAAGTCATATGTTGATCCTCCTTCTTCTTCAAATATCAAAATGGAAAATATGGCCAAGATGTTGGATAGCTTGACCTCGGAAATGTCAAAACTAAAAATTTAGAGTCTGCAGCCAACAAGAAGTAAAGAGAGTAATTCTTATGCTCCCAGGAATCCCAATGCATTCCCTTATAGAAGGAACAACCAATAGGTCCAGATCCTTCAGAGAGACAAGAATGCAGCTGATGACCAAAGATTCAGGCCCCCCTTCCAAAATGAAATGCTAGAAGAAGAACAAGAGCTATCTCATGATGAAGTTGAAGAAGAAGATGAAATCAATTGCTTTGGGGATGAAAATGATTCCTCTTTTTTGACACAAACAGATTATGAGGAAGCTTAGATGGATGAGAAGATTCATGAGGAAAGCATTCAAGAATCTTTTTATCAGACAGATGATCAGCCAGGTTACAATTTAAGATCTAATACTGTTGCTCCAAAGCCATTTCTTGCTGCTCACGGGAAAAAGAAAGAGGTTGTTTCCAAGCAACTTGCTGCTCCTGTAAAGCATACCTCCACTCCTATAAAACAACAACAGAAGCAATTGCAGCCCCAAGACAAAGAACAAGTCACCCTCAGAGATCCTCCTAATGAGGTAAAATCTTCCGATAGATTATCATACTCTTTTAATTTCGAATCAGAAATTCAGAAGGTAAAAATACCTATGCCATTGACCGAACTTATGAAGAATGATATTTTCAAGTCTATTATCCTGAAGTCCCTTCAACGAAATACTCCTCCAGTTGTTGATTACGTAAACCTTCAAGATGAAAATTCTATAGTGACTATAGGACCTATGGTAGAAGACTGAGATGACTCTTGTCCACCCTTCTACATAACCCTAAATGTCCATGACAAGATCCTTTACAATTGCTTGCTTGACTCGGGAGCGTCACACAATCTTATGCCTAAAGCAGTGATGGATGAACTTGGGCTTGACGTCACAAAACCTTACCACGATCTCTTCTCTTTTGACTTTAGGAAACTTAAATGCCTCGGCCTCATAAAAGACCTTGTTATAAACCTTGTCGAGATGCCAATGAGAAACATGGTAATGGATGTTGTAGTGGCTGATATCCCACCCAAGTTCGGCCTCCTCTTGTCGCGTTCATGGAGAAAAAGGTTAGGGGGTACCTTCCATATGGATATTTCGTATGCCACAGTATCGGTATTTGGAAGAGAGCTAAAGAGACTTTACAGAGAGAATCAACTTGCCTACATCATTAGTGATGGAAAAAATTATGTAAACCATCCTATTTATGCTTTAGACACAGACTTTGGATCATGCATTCTGCAAATAGATGATTCTCAGCCAGCTCCTTTGAAGTTCACAAAGCCTACTTATCAGCAGACTAATGGAGAGAGTACTCCCGTGTGGACCATGTTCTTTGATGGTGCCAGTACCAAAGACTCAGCATGTGCAGGTGTAGTTTTGATTTCTCCTTCGAAAGAGGCTATGCATTTGTCTTTTAATCTTGATTTCAAAACTACTAACAACATAACAGAGTATGAAGCTTTGTTATTGGGATTAAATTATTCCAAGGATATGGGAATCAAAGGACTAAAAGTGTTTGGAGACGCGGATCTCATCATACAACAAGTGAATAGTACTTTCCGAACAAAACATGTCAAATTGAAAGCCTACAGGGATGAGGTATGGAAAATCAGGGACACTTTTTCCATTTTTGACATTTCTTATGTACCCAGAGCTATGAATCATCTTGTTGATTCCCTTGTTGTCTCGGCCAGTATGTTTATTCCTCCCATGCCTCCCAGACTGAATTATGAAATCCAAGTCAAATATAGACCATCCCTACCCAACAATATCAAATATTGGAAAGTTTTTGAAGATGATGATGAGCTTAGTAGATTTCTCCAGGTGGTAGATGAATTTTGTGATATGCATATTGACCAGAAAAATAAAAAATGTAGAGGAATGCAAGAAGCCTAAGCTAAAAAGAAAAATGGGCTAGCATGATATCGTTCAGCTGCGCAACAATTATATACCTCGGGGTTTTGTTCCTCTTTAGAAGCTTTTCGATCAAAACAATGTCCCCTACAAACCTGATAAGAAGGAGAAAGATCTTGCTATCCATGAGAACAATATAGGAAGCCAAAATCATCCTAAATCCATAAATCTATCCATTGAATTAACCATTGATCAGAGGTCTGATTATTGCAGCATTATGAAGGAATTTGCTGATGTTTTTTCCTGGAAATATAGTGATATGAAAACCTATGATCCTAAGGTCATTCAACATAAGATTCCCCTTGAAAAAGACACCATCCCTTTCAAATAGAAACTGAGACCTATCAGTCCTCTCCTATTGCTTGTAATTGAAAAAGAAATCAAAAAGCTCCTTGATGCCAAAATTATAATTCCTTTAAGATACTCTAAATGGATTGCAAATCTAGTAATAGTGAGAAAGAAAAATGGTGAGATCGGGTTATGTGTTGACTTTAGAAACCTAAATAAATGCTCAAAGAAAGACAACTATCCCCTACCCAAGATGGAACATTTGCTGCAAAGAATTCTAGGGGCCACTGTCATGTATTTCCTAGATGGCTTCTCAGGCTATAACTAAATTTTTGTACATCCTGATGACCAAGAAAAAACTGCCTTTACTACTCCTTGGGGTACCTTCATGTACGCCAAGATTCCATTTCGGCTAATGAATGTCGAGGCCACTTTTCAGAGGGCCATGGACATAGCTTTCGTGGGAGAAAAGGACAAGTTTGTCCTCATCTATCTTTATGATATCATAGTTTATTCTAGCAGTCATGAAGAGCATCTAAAGCATCTGAAAAGAGTATTTTTGAAATGCAGACAGTTTGAGATTTCATTGAACCCCAAAAAATCTCAATTTTCTCTCAAGAAAGGAAAGCTCCTAGGACACATCGTTTCAAAAAAATGTGTGAAAATTGATTCAACTTAGGTGGAAGAAATTCAGAGGTTGTCCATACCAAGGTCAAAGAAAGATATCCAATCTCTACTTGGTAAGATAAATTTTGTCAGAAGATTTATTCCAAATTTTGTTGAGTTAGCAAAACACATAACCTCTATGCTAAAAAAGGGATCCAAGATAAAGTGGACAGAAAATGCAAGAAGTTCATTTCAGGATATCAAACAGGATATCATGGAATCCCCCACTCTAATCAGTCTGAATTACACCAAGAACTTCAATATTTTTTCCTTTGCTTCCTATGACACGGTGGCAGCAGCCTTGTTACAAAAACATGATGAAAGTATTGATCACCCAGTGGCCTTTTTCAGCAAAACACTCAAAGTTGTTGAACTATGGTATGATCCTATAGAAAAACAAGCTTATGCTCTCATTAAGTCGTTAAAATCTTTTAGAATTTATATCCTCCATGCAAAGGTCGTCGCCTATGTTCCTTCATCCTCTATGAAGGATGTCTTGACTCAACCCGATATTGATGGAAAGAGAGCTAAATTGATTGCAAAACTAATTGAGTTTGACATAGAAGTGAAGCCCACTAAGCTGGTAAAAGGCCAAGGCCTTGCCAAGATTTTGACAGAAGAGACCTATGATCTTTTGGACATCAATTTCATTGGGGAAATTTCAGCAATTTTGTAGACAGGGGTAGCAAAAGAAGGACAAAATGGTAGCCAGCAGGTGGCTGAGAATTTTTTTTCATGTGAGTGGTATTCAGGTATTATTCATTTTTTACAGAAGTTGGAGGTTTCTCCTGAACTTAGCATGACTCAAGCTCGATCCCTTAAGCTCAGAGCAATTAAATTTTTCATTAATAATAATCTTTTGTATTGGAAAGATTCTGTTGGTTTACTACTAAGATGTTTAGACAAAGAAGATTCAACTGAAGTCATGCATCATTTTCATTCAAGTATTTGTGGAGGCCATCATTACTGGAAGACCACAACTCATAAAATTTTAAGGGCTAGGTATTATTGGCCTTTTCTTTTTTCAGATTTGTGTGCCTTTGTGAAATCTTGTGATAAGTGTCAAAGATTCACAGGAAAACAACAACTAAAATCTTTGCCCCTGAGACCTATTGTAGTGAATGGTCCTTTTCAGCATTGGGGTTTATATTTTATAGGTGATATTAATCCTTCTTCTAGTGGTCATCATAAATGGATCTTGGTAGCCACAGACTATTTTGCAAAATGGATAGAGGCAATCCCCACTAGAAATGTCACTCATCAGGTCATCATGAAATTTCTCTATGAGAACATCTTGATCAGATTAAGTTTCCCAAAAAGGATAGTGATAGATAATGAAACAGATTTCAAAGATGATGCATTGGTTGACATGTGTGAGTCAACGAGCATTCAATTGGTACACTCTACTCCCTACTACCCTCAAGGTAATGGCCTTGCTGAGTCGTCCAATAAGAGTCTAATCAGAATCATCAGAAAGTTGTTGGAGGAGAATCAAAAGAGTTGGGATTCTAAACTAAAGTTTTATCTTTGGGCAGACAGAGTAACTAACAATAAATCCATAGGAACTTCTCCCTTCAAACTAGTTTATGGCACTGATGCCATTTTCCCTATTCAGCTAGTTTTTCCAGTGGCTAAATTTTTTCAGGAGGAACAAATTGAATCAAATGATATGATAAGAAGAATGCTTGACTTGGTGGAATTGCAGCAGGTCAGAGAACATTTGGTGGATAAATCATAGGCTCATCAAAAGAGGATCAAGGAAACTTTTGACAGAAAGGAAAAGGTGGATGATTTTTAGGTTGGTGACTAGGTTCTGAAATGGGACACCCTCAGAAAAGATAAAGGAAAACAAGACAAGTTTAACTTTTTGTGGACCGATCCTTTCATGATAACTCAAGTACAGCACAACAATACCTTCATTCTGCAAAGTCTGGAAGGTGAAGAAATGTTTGGTGGCCCAATCAATGGGCGTTTTCTGAAACTCTATTTTATCTAAGGATTTGAAGCCTTGTCATTGTAATTTTTATTTTTTCATCTTTTGTTTTTACAGAATAACTCCATGCCCAATCGAAACACTAGTAGATAGGTTTGAATTTTCATTTTCCAGGAAATGCATTGGTTCTGTGGTTCTTGAAACCTCATAGGGAGGCTTTCACCCCCAATAGGATCCAGTGTTATCTCCTCAAATAAATCAATTGAGATTTTTCATTTTAGGTGATAGGAAGTCTTTTGAAAAGGTACTTTTCAAAAATTAAAAAAAAAAAGTTCATTTCTCAAAGATTTATGCATGTAATAAAGTTTAAATAAAAGTTTGTTTGGTTTTTATTTGATCTAATTCAAATCTCAGGTTTCGGTGGCTTAGGCGAACATTTCGATTATTCATTAGCCACCAAAATCCTTAGCTTTCAAAAGCCTAAAGAAAGGAATCCAGGGCCATTTTAGCCACCAAAATCATTGAAGCGGGGAAAGACCCAGAACATCCTATCACACGTTTCAACTGATGGGTTCAACGTTTCTATGATTGCACAAGCCGTCAAAAATATTGGAGAAAGAACCGTTCATGACCGAAAGTTGATCCCTCTATGATATAAGCGAATCTTTCCAGATCGTTATATCATTAAGCCATGTGCTTATGTACCCTTCATTTATTTCAGTTATCCGCCATGACTACTGCAAATCATCAACCGTTCTGTCGCACCCTTTGTAATCAGTGCCACGTTCTAAAGCTCAACACAGTTATCTCATTTCTATCACAGCTAAGCTGATTTTCGCTAATTCTACTTGGTGTAACTCTCCCCCGAAATCTTCTCCTTCGAACACAGGTGTGAGAAGACATTGTGGCCAATAAAGAAAGGAGCATCAACCTTGAGGAAGGAACTCAACGACATCAGTTACCTAGAATCAAACCCAGAGGTATGTCAAATGTTCAAGGATGCAGGTGTTACAATTTTTGCAAAAAATTACAGAGTTCTCATCGGTAGGTGGTAGAGGCCTTTGCCCTCAATTTCAATGGTTAGAAAGCAATCATCGGACGATATGAATTTGAGATAGATGAAGCCCTCATAGCTGAAGTGACAGAGCTTCCCATGACTAGAGAGAAATGGTTTAAAACTACTATTATTAAGAATGTTGAATTAAGGACTTATTTAAAACCAGAACATGGGGGTTTGATATCGAAGAAAGATATTCCTGTATCTTTTCTTGAATATAAATGGTAGTAATTATTAAAATCCATAATGGTTTATATAACTTGTGAAGGGCGATGCAACAGGGTGATGATTTACCATTTTAAACTTATAAACCATTTGACCGGTAGAAACCCACTCAATCTTCCCTATTTCCTCCACCGAATCTTATCCAAGATGGCTCATTAAGTCAAGGCCAAACCTAATTAAGTTGTAGGTAGATTATCCCACCATAGTCTAATCAAACTTTTGGTTTGTGAGTTGTTGCAAAGAAGAGGTAAAGAGTGGAATTACTTCTTATTCTGGAATGATTTCCAGACTAAGGTTCAGCCAGAGGACAAAAAGAGTCCTCATTCCAAGAAGTCTTCCACTCCCAGAAGTGGAAAGAGGAGGAGAAGAGCTATCTCTCTAGCCCTAGTCAATCAACCCTCTCCTTCCTCTAAGCTTGGAAAAACTTAGAAGAAATTAAATTTCAACAGTGAAGAAGAAAAGGCCAAAGAATCCCTAGTGAAGAAAAACATTCTTAACCTTCCTTACACAGACTCAGAGGATGAAGAGCACCATATTGAAACAAGGCATGAGGATTCAGTTACCACAGGGCGTGAAAATTCTGTTTTTGTGGATATATACACAGCAAGTTATGAGAACCTTCCATCACCTACACCTCAAGAAGAACAAGAACCACAAATTGTAGATGCCTCATCTAGAAAATGAGTGAAGAAGAGTAAATCAAAAGAAATCAAGAAGCTTAAGAAGAAGCTAGCCAAGCAAGAAGTGCTAGAAAGGGTAATAAAAACCAGGTATGAAACTCTCCCAAAAAACTTTGCAGAAAGAAACTCATCTTTGGAAAGATTAGCTCATGAAAGCATAAAGGAGAATAAAAATAAGGACAAGATTGTAAAAAACTACAAAATCTTGTGGAGAGTAGCTCAGGGTTTGAAGAAAAAGGTCAGGGCTTTGAGGAAAAAATCCATGTCTTCAAAACACCAGGCTCAGACACATGCTTCTCTTGAGACCCTTACATATGTGGAAGTTCAGTGCAATGAACCACAGGCAGCCAGTAACCCTACAAATTTTGAGCAAGATGCAGAAGCCTAAAAAGATCTGTCCTAAGGTGTTTTTGAGCTAAGATAAGGGTATTGAAACTTTGATAATCTCAGGTTTCGATGGCTTAGGCGAACATATCAATTGTTCATTAGCCACCGAAAGTGGAACTTTTAGTAGCTAATCGGCCCAAATTCTATCTACTCTAGCTACCGAAAGCACTGATAAGGAAGAAAGCTAATGTTTTTGCACAGGTTCAAGTTTTCCTTGTTCAAAAGCCTCAGAAATGGTTCAAATCGATGGAAGATAATTAATGACATCTTTATCAAGAGTTTGTTTTGGTTTTGGAGATGCTCTACAAGATAGAAAGGTAAACAACAGTTAGTTATTTTCAAGGATATAAGACTGTTTGACTATCAACAGGTGTCATGTTCGACTCCTCCCATATCACATGAGATTCAGCAGCCTCAGAAGGCTCACTACACCTGCCAAGAATCTGAAGAACATAAGGATCAGTTGAGAAGTTGAATTGATCTAGTTTATTGGATCTTTATCTACTTTCTTGGGCCATTTACTCATTTTCTATTTTTGGTAAAATTCGATCCAGTAATCTAGGATCTGGAAATGATTTGTAAAAGGCTATAAATCCAAGAACATTTGATGAATAGGGGGTTCGATTTTGAGTTCTATAATCCATTGTTATTGTAAAAACACACTTTCTTTAATATATTAAGCCTGCAAGTTTCTTTCATTTGTTATTGTTAGACTCTCCTTCATCTTTGTCTATGCATATGAGTTGAAATCATTCTTTTGTCTGTGTTTAATGGTCCCATGGTAACTGTCATCTTACTTTTGACTGTTAAGCAAGAATCATAAGCATCCTTGGTTAGTTTGTCAACCCATCATATATATTGCCTATGTATGTTCTAGTTAACTAATTGGCTTTCTTATCCATTTGATTTACAAACCTATCTGATAATAGCTCCTGAAGGCCTTGTATTGCATGAATATAGCTAGACTGTCTTGAAGATACAATACAATGATTAAGATATTCATCTTGATCCAAGCCCACACCCATTACTGAGAAAATAGTTACAAAAAGTTTAAGTTACCAGGAATCTCTGAGATACAACCTAGGAGAGTTTCCTGGAGTGATAACAGGATCTACCAAAAGTTATTAAGCCTTCGGATCTATTTGTAAACATTGTCAAATAAGGAAGTAAACAAGAGTTAGGTTCAAAACAAAAGAACATTCCACAAAAATACCATTAGAACTTATTCACACAAATTTATGTGGACCTACAAGAACTAAAAGTACTTATGGTGAACATTATTTTATGTTGATCGTTGATGATTACAAAAGATAGACCCAGGTATACTTTCTAAAAGAAAAATCAGAAGCTTTTGAGAATTTTAAAACATACAAAGCTCTTGTAGAGAATGAAATAGATCTCAAAATCAAATTTATGAGATCAGAAAATGGAGGAGAATTCACCTCTAAAGTGTTCATTCAATTTTGTGAAAATGATGGTATCAAAAGACAATTTTTAGCTCCTGGTACTCCTCAACAGAATGGAGTAGTATAAAAGAAAAACAAAATAGTTCAAGGAGTTGCAAGAACCATGCTAAATGAAGCCAAGATTCTAGACAAATTCTAGAGAGATGCAATCTACACAACAATCCACATACTTAATCAAGCTTAGTTGAGACCCAACCATGAAAAAACTCCTTATGAACTATGGTTTGGCAGGCCAACATGTGTAAAATACTTTAGAATTTTTTGAAGTAAATGTTACAATAAGAATGATGAAGATAATTTAGGAAAGTTTGATCCAATATCTGATGAAGGGATATTTTTAGGGTATTCACCTAATAAGAAAACATACAAATGTTGTAATATTAGACTACTAAAGATAGAGGAAAGTGCCAATGTAAAGATAGATGGTCTAAAACTAAAGAAGAGCATATCCCAAGACATATCAAAAATTGATAAAAATTCTCAGCAAGATGATGATGATGTATAATCTCATAAAGAAGATGATGATAATAAAACACAGGAAAATGAATCGTATACTGATGAAGAAGACAATGAATAAATTCCCTTGTCGAAATCTCCAACAAAAAGAGATCAAAAGAATCATCTTGAAAGTCAGATTATTGGAGATAAAAATGCAAGAGTGGAAACAAGAAGGAGACTCCCATTTGACTCAAAACAAGAAATGTTATCCCTAATAGAACCAAAGTCATTTAAAGAATCCGACAAAATTAAATATTCTATAAAAGCAATGAATGAAGAATTACACCAAATAGAGAAGAACTAGACTTGGGAATTAGTTCCAAGACCCAAGGACAAGAAAGTGGTGGGAACCAGGTGGATCTTCAAGAACAAACTAAATGAAAATGGGGAGATTATAAAGAACAAAGAAAATTTATTTTGCAAAGGATATTCCCAAGTGGAAGGTATTGATTTTGAAGATACCTTTTCTCCAGTAGCAAGACTTGAGGCCATCAGAATGTTCCTGGCATTTTCATGCTTCATAAATTTCAAAATTTATCAGATGGATGTTAAGTCAACATTTCTTAATGGAACACTAGAAGAAAAAATCTATGTTGAAAAACGAGAAGGATTCATGTTAACAGAAAATTAGGACTATGCGTGCAAGCTAAAAAAGGCCTTGTATGGTCTTAAACAAGCCTCCAGAGAATGTTCTCAAGGCTTGATCAATACCTGCAAAAAAAATGATATAAAAGATGGATTACTGACAGAAGCTTATACATCAAAATTGAGGATCAAAAAATAATTATTGTGGTGGTATATGTAGATGAAATCATATTTGGAAGTAATATTACTATACTAAGTAGAAATTTTGTAACCAAAATGCAAGAAGAATTTTAAATGTCTATGCTAGGAGAACTATCCTTCTTCTTAGGTTTACAAGTAACTCAAACAGAAAAGGGAATATTCGTTTCCCAAGCCAAATATAACAAGGAAATGATAAATAAATTCCAAATGGAATATAGTAAACCTATGAGTACTCCCACGGTCACTGGATGTAAACTAATCCTAGAAGATAACTCACCAAAAGTGGACCAAACAATGTACAGATCAATGTTTTGAAGTTTTCTCTATTCAACAACAACAAGACCTGACATCATGCAAGTTGTAGGACTCGTAGGGAGATTTCAATACACACCTAAGGAAACTCACTTAAAATTAGTAAAGAGAATATTCAGATATATTAAAGTCACCTTAGAACTTGGATTATGGTATCCAAAATATGAATACTTCAATATAACTACATACATTGATGCAAATTGGGCCGGTAGTATAGATGATAGGAAAAGCACCAGTGGGGAGAATTCGTTTTAGAAAAATTTTTGGTAGCATGGCTAAGTAAGAAACAAGCATCCACATCACTCTCCATAGAAGAGGAGGAATACATTGGTGTGGCATATGTTGCACACAAGTTCTTTGGATGAAGCAAAAATTAGAAGATTTACAAATAAGATATAGTGATCCCATTATTATTAATTGTGATAACACTAGTGCCACAAGTGTCTCTAAAAATTCAGTAATGAATTCTAAAAACAAACAAATTCCAATTAAATACCATTTCCTAAGAGATCAGGTTACTCAAAAGGTGGTTAAAATAGTATATGTGGACACCAAAGAGCAAATTACAGACATATTCACAAAACCATTGCCCATGAGTACTTTTGAAAATCTTCAACATAAATTGGGAGTAATTTGCATACTTCATTAAAACCATAAAAATCGTATCAGAAGAAAAGGGGAACATGGTAAGAGGGAGAATTTCCATAGGGGGAGTGAAGAAATATCCCCTCTGTCATTACTGTCAAAGGCGGGGGGGAATTGATAAGCAATAGAAATAAAAATATTTCAAAGAAAAGGTTGCCATCAATGCCAAAGGGGGAGAATGTTGGACACATTAGTACAATATTTTCATTGATATCAACAAGGTGCAAAAGAATCCAGTATAAACCCAAAGCTCAGAAGGAAGAACATTAATCGAAGCTCAGAAGAGATGACGCACAAGAGTCGCTCATTATTATTTCAGGGCAATCCAAGATCGTTAGATCGAGGTGAAGTCAAAGGTTGAGAAGGATTAAATCTCAACTGTCATATTTGAAGTAGGAGCTTTGGATGATATTGCCAGCCATTAGGTCAAGGAGGGACTTCATATTAATTCTCGACCATCCGATTGAGTTTTGTGGAAGGACAACGTAAGCCATAATATCTTAGAGTCTCAAATTAAAAGAACTCATGCAAATCGTTGATCTAATATCTCCTTGGGAGAAACACGAGTCATTGATTTAGGTGGTCAACTTCGACGCTAACCACTTTGGTGAAAAGGAGTCTAGAACATGTAAATTTACCTGAAGGTCGAAGTCTCGAAACGTCGAAGTCCCGAAATGAACAAGAACTGTCCATCTCAAATGTGTAAATAAAACATGATTGTCAATCTTGATAAGTGATTAAGTACTCGTTTGTATTAGCACTTAATCACCTCCTATGGTCATATGGAATAGAGGTCTTGAAAGTGCATCTATACGAATTTAACATGCAGAGGAATAAATTTTCCTCTGTCAGGAAGAAATTTTGAACTAGACAGGATCTGGATTCTGTCCTAATTGATATTAAGTGATCAAATACATCCAATAAATTGGAAAGTTAACCGAAAAGTTCAAATATGATTTGTTGGAGAACTGGGGAAGCAACATAAGCTTAAGAATAAAATAAAAAAGTCATGGGATCGAATTAAAAGAAATCGATTCATACCTCTGATCGATTTATGAAAAAGACCTCTTACTAAATTGAAAATATTTCACATTAATGCGTGAATAAAAATAGAGGGAGATGTTAATTCTAAATTAAAAGACAAATTCTATTACTGTTAATTTAAATGAAGAGATTCAATGGTATAAACAAAGGGACACAATGCTTCAACACTCACACTAGTAGGAATACTATATAAGCAAGAAATAACAATGAAGAAGAAGAGTCTATGCAGTCTAGATCAAATACCACAAGCAAAAGCAAAGTCAAAAGAAGAAGAATTGATGATACTTATGTAGTGAGGGTGGAAGAGATAAGAAAGGAAGGTTTCACATACTTTACTAAGTAAAGTGTGAATAAAATGGAGTTGGTTCTTCCTAGGGTTGGTGCCCTAAAAACTTGTAGTTCATATTAATTATATTTATATAATCGATCTTATATACAGGTCCATTGTTGATCTTTGTGGTGATTAATAAAATAACAAAGTAATTACTAATTGTTTAAAAGGAGGTAATATTGATTCACCCCCCCTCTTAGTATTTCCAACACCAAATACTTCATGGGAAGGGTCTTCCTCTCAAAGCTCAAGACGTTGGATAAGTTCCTTTGAAATACAATGTTCATGTTAAAGAAGTAAATCATGGACTTGGAGTGATTTATTTCTTTACCTAAGGCTTCTCCAAAGTCGGCTAATATTTCATTATAATTTGTTTCCTTCATGACTATTGGAATTCCATATAGCATTGTGTCATCCACAAATTTATGATGGGTGGTTGTGGGGCAATATTCATACAGTTGAAGACCTTTTATAGTCCTTTTGTTGTTGTAGCTTTGATAGTTTGATCTGGATTTTATGATCAGAACGAAATGACTACAAATTATTAATAGGTGTTTAACACAAAATAATAGAGATACAGTAAAAATAGTTTTATATTCAATAAGGAAATAAGATGAAACTGTAAAATGCAGTGGAAACAAGCTTGTTGGAATGGTGGCGGCTTATCTCTAAGAAGAGATGTGACGGCTGCGCTCATTCACAAGAAGATCATTACAATGAGGCTCTGAAATCCTTTTTACAATAAATAGGAATGCCAAAAACCCTAGACATCCAAAAACATAACCCTAGGAGATGAAGCGCCAAAAGTCATGTGGGCCCCATTTGGGTAAGTTAGTACATCAACTTCCCAGGGTCGTAACTTTTGCATACGATGTCTGTTTTAAGCGTACGATAGACCGTTGGAAAGGTATCATAGAGGAGATTCATTTTGGGGGATCAATAATGCCTTTGGATATCATTAAGAATCTATATCCCAAAAAAAAATCATTTAGGCCCTCAAAATGGCCCCGGAAGTTAAAACTACTAAAAATAGTAAATTGCCAAAATTGTCAGAAAATTGTTTTGAGCCAGTTGGAGAAGGTGGGTGGACATCGATATCCACCTAGATAAATCCTCACTCCTTAGGAAGAAATGGTATCCATTGCATTGAGTTCCTCAATTAGATGAGGAAATTTCTACTGAATTTGGCCCCGGGTGAGCCACTTGCCTTGGTGCAGGAGCTGCCCTTCTTTAACGACTCGATAAAGATGGATCCTTTGCTCTTGATTTCCATTGATCTGTGTGTCCACAACATGATCATTGGATTCCTATTGTATGCAGTCGGGGTTGAGATCTATTGGTGTCATCTTCTCTGCTACATATGAGGTGTCCAATAATGGTGGGAAATAAGGGCGACGGAGATCCACATTGAACATTGGGTGCAGGCCAAGGAAAGAAGGAATGTTGAGCTCAAAAGAATTATCCCCCATGGCCTTTTTGATAGTTTATGACCCATAATGGAGTGGACAAAGCTTTTGATGGGGTCCTGTAAGGTTTTCTTTCTGCAAGTGAAACCAAACTTTTTCGCCCACCTGAAACTTATGTGGCACCCGATGTTGATCATGGCATTGCTTGTACTTGTTATTGGACTTCTATAGGATATTATGAACCTATTGGCAGATGTGTTGGATCCTCTCAATGAACCAGGTGTCTTTGTCAGCTTCATTTGGAGCAAGATATGAGTCAGCCGAGGTGACTACAAGGGGAAGTGAAACATCTATGGGACCCAATGGTTGGAATCCCAACCCCACCTGAAAGGGGATGTGCCTGGTTGAGCTATGTAGGGATCGGTTGTAGCTATGTTGGACATAGGGAAGGATCTCATCCCATGTGTGAGGGTTCTTTGAATTATACATGTGAAGGATATGCACAATCATTCGATTTACGACCTCGGTTTTTTCATCTGTCTGGGGGTGGAAGGTCGTGGAAGGTCGGTTTTTTCAGCTTGGTGTCTAGCAGTGACCAGAGGCTCGACCAGAATGTGCTGAGAAATCGACTGTCCCAATCTAAGACAATGGTTTGTGGGATTCTAGAATGTACCCATACTCGTTCAAAGAAGATCTTGGCAATGGCCTCTGCTGTGATGTTCTTCTTGTAGGCAACCAGAATTGCCATCTTAGAAAAGAGATCAACAACCACAAAAACAAAGTCATTTCCCCGCTTGGTGGAAGGGAGGCCCAACATGTAGTCCATTGAGATGGATTCCCATGGCCTATCAGGAGTAGGAAGAGGGGTGTATATGCCATTTTTCTTAGTGGTCGGTTTGGCAATAGTGCAGGCAGTGCAGGACCTGATATACTTGTTGACTTCCTGTCGAAGTTTTGACCAGTAGAAATGTTTTTGTAGCATCGCCACTGTATTTTCGACGTCGAAGTGTCCTGCCACCCGAATGTAGTGGGATTCCCAGATCATCTTCGCTTGCTCGCTTGATGGAATATAGATATGGCCCAGAAGACACAAAAACCCATCCTAAAGATGGAAATTATCAACAACTACGTTTGCACCCAACGTTTAATAGGTGGTGGAAAAGTCTGGGTTTGTCTCATAGAGTTGGGGCCACCCAGAGGTCTCATGGTCACAGGAGTCTAGCACCATGGTGAGTGTCACGACTGGCAGTCTGCTGAGGCAATCAACGATGTGATTGGTGCTTCTTGTTTTATGCTTGATGTTGAGGTGGAATTGTGGCAAGTATGTGGAACATTTTTTATGGCGATCATTCTGCAATTTTCCTTGTGTCTGCATGAACTGCAGTGGCTTATGATCAATGTGGATGGTTGTCTCCTTCCCAAGAATGTAATGTCTCCACCAGCGGCAGGCTTTCAAAATGTATTACATTTCTTTGTCATAAGTAGGGTACTTACGGACAACATCTGATAGTGTCTCACTATGATAGGCCATGGGGTGGTTGTGCTGAGTGAAAACAGTGCCCACTGCATAGTTTGGAGCATCTGTCTCAATCTCAAAGGGATGTTGCAGGTCTGGTAGTGAAAGTATAGGGGATGAGCTCAAGCACTGCTCTGGATCATCGAACGCTTGTTGTTGGGACCGGCCCCATGCAAATTTATCCTTACCACCACCCCTGGTTATTTGGCTGAGGGCCCATGCAATATGGGAGAATCCCAACACGAACCTGTAGTAGAAATTGGCAAGGCCCAAGAAGCTCTGAAGCTCAATGAGTGTGATTGGGGCTAGCCAGTCATGGATGACTTGGATCTTGGTTGGATCCACATGTATGCCATGCTGATCAATTGTGTATCCCAAGTAATGGACCCTGTCCATTCCGAAGGAGCATTTTTCCAAGTTGGTATATAGCTTGTGTTGTCGTAGTGCGTGCAGAACCTGTTGAATATGCTACAAGTGTTCGGCCCATGTCTTGCTATAACTGAGAATGTCATCCATATACACCACTACAAAAGTATTGGTGAATGGTCGCAAGATATCGTCCATCATCCTCATGAAAGTGGCTAGAGAATTTTTCAAACCAAAGGTCATGACCAACCATTCAAAAAGGCCTTCCTTTGACTTGAAGGCGGTTTTCCATTCATCTGTTTGTTCTATCGAGACCTAGTGGTATCTAGACTTCAGATCAATCTTACTAAAGTATTTGGCCCCCATGAGTTGATCAAGGAGTTCGTCGATTCATGGAATTGGGTACCGGTTTCTGACTGTGATTTTATTCAGAGCCCGGTAATCAATGCAAAGTCACCAGGGTCCATCTTTCTTTTGTACCGGCATGATTAAGTTCCTGCAAGGTGATGAGCTGGGACATATGTGCCCCTTGTGGAGCAGTTCTTGGATATGTCACATGATCTCCTCATTCTCTAACAGAGAGTGGTGATAGACTGGCCCATTGGGAAGCGGTGCACCGGGGGTCAGATCAATGGGGTGCTTGACCTAGCAGTGCAGAGGTACCCCAGTAGGTGAGGAGAATATGTCTGAGTATTCTTCCATGACCTTATCTACTTGCTTCTACTATGAGGAGAGGTCGGCTGCAGAGACCCTGGATATGGCTATGATCTTTCACTTATTCTGAGAGTGAATCACGAAGAAGACAAACTTCCCCGTCTGAGAGATGACCTTCCTGCATTGCTTAGCAGAGATCAAGGAAATAACACTAGGTGGGACTGCCTCAGGCATTCTGTACAATTTCATGATCAGAGTAATAATAACACTAAGAGGCCTACACTCATATACAGCATGACATTTCCATAAATAAGGTTGGCCCAAAATAATATCACAAACTTCGAGAGGAGAAACATCACACAATACCTCGTCTTTGAAGGGCTTGATGTTGTACGACAATCGACACTATTGGCTGATGCAAATATCGCTTCCTTGGCGAAGCCATCCAATGGTGAAGGGTTGTGGGTGCGATGTTGTCAGTGGGGCCAGCCGCTTAACGACCTTTGCTGAGATGAGGTTCTTCTGGATACCTCTATCCATGATGAAGTGTAACGGGGTGCATTTTACCCACATCTGTGAATGGAAGAGGCATTCTCCTTCTTCTGGCTCATCTGGTTCACTAGGTTGGAGCTTTGTGGTAGAAATGGTGGCACTGGGTTCCGCGTCAATGATCTATCTTCCCCTTTATGATTCTAACTTGAAGTCTGAACCCACATTTGATTCATAGGTTTTCACTTCGGCCACCAATGACTTCTTTGAGCGGCATTCAGTAGTGTTATGCCAAGGGCTCTTATGGAAGTTGCACCACTTCCCAGTATCTTTCTCTGTCTTTCTAGAGTCCTTCTTTACTTGTGGCTTGGACTGGTTGTCCTAATAATGTCCATCTTTTCTTTGTCCTTTTTTATGTGGGTTGGGGCCTCCCTTTCCTGGATTTTTTCGTGAGGTGTTCCCAGGCCCAAATTGTTGCGTCTTTTGTTTGAGCTTCTGCTCGATTTTAACGGCATATCGGTAGGCCGCGCCTAAGGATGAGATGTCCAAAAATTCCATTTTGGTCTGGATGTATCTATGCAAAGTGCCATCATACTTGAGCACCAGATGTCACTCTGAATCTTTGATACCTAGCTTGGTGCGTAAGGTATGAAAGATATTTGTGAAATCTAGCACTGCTTGGTCTCTTTCTTGCCGCAGTGTGGTCCATTTGGTATACAAGTCGTCATAACTTACGAAAGGGTAGTATTGTTCCTTAATAGCATCCCTGAAGGATTCCCAGGTAGTTGTGACTATAAATAATGAGGGTTCCTCTGTTTCCTTTTTCTCAGAGAAAGTTTCCCACCAATCATTGATATGGGGAATGGATTTGAGGAGCACAAAAGTAATTTTTTCTATATTCGAAAAGTTATGGATAGAAAAATACCCTTCTAGTAAATTCAACCACTTGTCTACAAATTCTACATCTATATTACCTTCAAATATAGGAATGTTGAAGTTTGTTGGTACCTTGAAGAGGGTGGCGCCTCTACTCGAAGAATATGTGTCACTTGTTGGTAGTCATCGAAGGATTTGCATGAAACTATCCATCATCTTGTTCCTTTGTATCTTGAGGGATTCCTCAATCAACAGTTTGAAAGGATATCCTATCCCATCATATTTCTTTTCTCCTTCCATGAGAGTTCGCTTAGGCGTGCGAGATATTTTATCCTCAAGAGAAATAAGATCAAGACCCAACTCTTTGTACTCTGACCTCGTTGGGGACATGCATTAAGATGACAAGGAGCAGACCGCTCTAATACCAATGATCCAGATTTTATGAGAAGATCAAAATGACTATAGATTACTAAAAAGTGCTTAAC
This sequence comes from Picea engelmannii, assembly GCA_009831015.1. Taxonomy (NCBI): domain Eukaryota; kingdom Viridiplantae; phylum Streptophyta; class Pinopsida; order Pinales; family Pinaceae; genus Picea; species Picea engelmannii. The sequence goes on along the minus strand of ML778566.1, from coordinate 213,818 downwards.
AAAAAATAACAGAGATACAATAAAATTGGTTTTCTATTCAACAAGGAAATAAACTAAAACTGTAAAATGCAGCGAAAACAAGCTTGCTGGAAAGGTGGCGGCTTATCTCTAAGAAGAGATGTGACGGTTGCACTCATTCGCAAGAAGATCATTACAATGAGGCTCTGAAGTCCTTTTTACAATAAACGTGAATTCTAAAAACTCTAGACATCCAAAAATCTAACCCTAGGAGATGAAGCGGCAAAAGTCATGTGGGCCCCATTTGGGTAAGTTAGTACATCAACTTCCCAAGGTCGTAACTTTTGCATGCAATCTCTGTTTTAGGTGTATGATAGCCTGTTGGAAAGGTATCATAGAGGAGATTCATTTTGGGGGCTCAATCACTCATTTGGCTATAATTGAGAATCTCGATCCCAAAAAACCTTCATTTAGGCCCTCAAAATGGCCCCAGAAGTTAAAACTGCTAAAAATAGTAAATTGCCAAAATTGTTAGAAAACTGTTTTGAGCCAGTTGGAGAAGGTGGGTGGCCACCGATATCCACCTGGATCATATTTATACTCAAACCTTCCATAATAAGAATGAACAGGAAGGGGGATAAAATATCCCCTTGTCTGAGACCACAGGAAGGGTAGAAAGGTTTTGCAGGGGCTCCATTAACTAGTATTGAGAAACTAGTCCTGGACACTAGAGTCATTAACCATTCTATCCAATGATTATCAAAGCCATAGGCTTCCATGGTTTTTTCCATATAATTCCAAACTTAGTTTGTCATATTCTTTGGATAAATCCAGTTGTATTATCATGCCAATTTTTTTCCTACTTTTAAAAGTGTGGATTATTTCATGAGATTGAATAATGTTCAATATTTTCCTACCTTCCAAGAAGCCTAACTGTTCCTTTGAGATCAGTATGGGGAGGAGAGGTTTCAGTCTATTTTCTATAACTTTTGAGATTATCTTGTACACCACATTGTAGAGGGCTATCGGTCTAAACCGATCCAGAGTCCTCGCCTCATTTTCTTTGGGGATCAAGGTGATGAAAGTAGAATTCAGAGATTTAAGAATCAAGGCAAAGTTTCTTGAATCTTCCACTATACCATAGATATCGTGTTTTACCACATCCTAGAAGGATTTGAAGAAGTCCATTATGAAGCCATCGAGGCCTCGGGCCTTTCCATTTTGTATCTCTTGAATTTCTTGGTAAACCTCCTCTAGTGAGAATAGTTCCCTTGAATTTTGATTATGCTCCTCTGTTACCAATATAGGAATATGCCTCAAAATTATTTGAATTACCTCTGAATGATCTAGGTTGGGTTCTCTTGCTATGTCCTGAAAGTGATTAATGAGATATTTTTCAATTTTATGATGGGATTCTCTCTCTATTCCATCTTGGTCTCGGATTTTCAAGATTCTATTATGAGTCCTACGAGCTAATGTTGACTTTTCGAAGAACTTTGTGTTTTTCTCCCCTTCCTTTAACCACTAAATTCTAGATTTCTGTCTGCATAATATTTCCTCTTGATTACATATTTTCTCCCATTCTTGATGCAATTGGTTCTCCTCCTCTTTCCACTCTTCATTGTAGCCTTCTTGAATACATAATTCCTGGATCCGACCCATGTTTTCTTCAAGATCTTTTTTTGCATGGTCAATGTTCCCAAGGACTTCATGATTCCATTGCTTTAATTTTTTCTTCATATGTTTTAATCTTCCATGATGTCTATACATTTTTGTCCCCTATTCCTGGATGTTCTTTCCACCAAAGCTTGATATTCTCCTTGAAAGTTGGGTTCTCCATCCAAAAATTCTCAAAACTGAAAGGTCTATTTTTGGGGGTTCCCTGAAAGTTTTCCTCCAATAGAACTGGCCAATGGTATGATCCCCCCATGGAAGGATGCTTCCTTCCATGTCAATACCTTGCATTAAAATTGATTCCGAGATTAAAAATATGTCTAATCTCGATGGTACTTGGTTATGCAAGGATCTTTTGTTGCTCCAGGTAAAAATCCGATTACTAGTTCTGATATCAAGTAGGTTTGTTTTTTCTAGAAATTCTGAGAAGACCTCAGCATCTATATCCAATATTCAAACTCCCCCTTTCTTCTCAACCAAGGTGAAAATTATATTAAAATAACTTATTAAAATCCAGTGAGGATTCATATTTTGTTCTCTGAGGTTTTATAATCCTGTCATCATTCTTTTCTTATCTTCCTAAAGTTGAGGGCCATATACATTGGTGCACATAACCTTATCTGGAGTCCCTATAACTTGCAAAATTATTGATAAATAATGCCTTGTAGCTTCTATCCAGATCAAGTCTACTTTTTGAGGGTTCCACGAGGTCAGAATGGCGCTGACTGAATTTTGACTATCAATATCTAAAAAATTGTAAATATTCCAACTTTTCCTACTTATTTGTACCATCTTATCGGTTCTACATTTGGTTTCTTGTATAAAACAAATGTCTGGTTTTTCCATTTTTAACTTATTTTTTGAGAATTTTTTGTTTCCTGGGGCTATTCAAGCCTCTTATATTCCAATTGATAACCTTCATTTTAAACCAGGTGGGGGAGAGGTAGGGAACAATGTTTTGATCTTACCAGAGTTTATCAGAAGCGCTCACAGTTCCCGCAGTACCACATTGTTGGGTTTTCTACCCTTCTTTCTCTTAGATTGCTTTGGTGATTGAGGTTGATGGTTGTCTCTTGGTTTGATACCCAAGTTTCCTATCTCCCCATGCATGTGTTTGATTCCTCTATATTTTTCCTCCTCCCTCATTTGGAAGAGATATTGTATACGATCCAGTTGGTCCGAAGGGATGGTATTCATTCCTTGCTTTTTCCATTGGTCCAAAATATTCTGAATTTTAATCCCTTACCTTTCCATGATGTCGTGAAGATCTGGATCCTTCATTCTGACCTCATTGGGTGTCATTTCAGAATCACCATACCCCTCCTACATTGGAGTGTTTATGACGAGATTTATGTCTCTTTTTGATCCTGTAAGTCTTGGTGGTGTCTTGACATTGTTGATTCTCCATTACCTTCTTTTCCTCCTTCCTATCGGGCTCCCTCTCCCCTTACTTCTCCTTTCCAGTTTCTTTGTCTCGGGTTTGGTTCTCCACCAGGCCTTCAAAGTTTCTCTTTGATTCAGAGTTACCAGTTGTGGAGGGTTTTCTTTGTCATATATTTCCTTTACCTTTGTAATTTTGTCGAACAAAGCCTTCCTCATCCCAGGGTTGTTTTTTTTTAGCTTGCTTCGTATTTTTGTTTAGCGGACATTCCTTGAATAGATGTCCATGTTCATGACATTTCCTACATCTAAATGGGATCTATTCATAATCAATATTTTGGATCCATTCCTCATCCCTAAATTCCAAACATATTGCTTCCGGTAGTGCACCCGAGACATCCATATCAATCAAAATTCTTGCAAATGAGGTGTACTTTCCTTTTAAGGTTACATCCAATGCCTTGACAAATTTTCCCAGCTTATTTCCTATTGCCTTGAAAGTGGTCGATAGCCAATAGTATAACGGTAGGGAATAAAGTCTGATCCAGACTGACACACACTTAAAGGTCTCCTTTTTCAGGGAAATTTTTTCCTTCCAGGGTCTCATATATAGCCTGGTCGAGGCATGAAAATAGGGCCCTCCTTCAAAAAACTTGTCTATGTCTTCTAGGTTCATGAAGACAACTGTAAAAGAACCTTTTGAGCCTAGGTGTAGGTTGAAATATCCCTGATCTAGGTGATCAAGATATTTGCTATGATCTTACTGCTCCAACATGCAGATCTGATACACTAGGGGTTTATGGATGCGTTTTAGGGTTTGATGTAGAAGATCTTTGTTTACAGTGTTTGCATGTTAGTTATTATGGTTGCATGTAGGTTATTATAGTTGCATGTAGCATAACAAAGGTCTTACAATAATAAAATGTCACATGCAATAGCATATAAGGTCAACAACTCAATATTACGAATAATAACAGTGCATGCGTGGGAATACAAATCGCCTACTGAAATATATCAACTAAACGTCAGTCAGATCGCATGGATCTGTACTGGAATACAATCAAATAGCAAAGAAATACCCGTGTCCGCAAGAAGGCAGCAAATCTGATGCATGCACGGATAGAATGACAAAAATGAACGATCCCGGATGAGCACGGTGACCGCTATCAGCTGGAAAACTCGATCTCAAAAATCCACCGTCAGAATGTCCTCAAAGTTGCTCCATTCAATGCGCCCTGGCTGCTGCAATGGAAATAATGTCTGACGGAACCCCGAACGGACCTCTATGGCACTAGATCCGGACCCCTGGGGGGTTTGCGCCCCTCCTTGGGCACTGAATGCACCCCAATGGATTCCACCATCGGAATATGCTACTATGTATCTCAAAACGACCGTCTTGTCCCGTAGTCAAATGGGTTGGAAGGATTTGGCCAGATATGATGGGGAACCCCTGCATGCAAATCCAAATACCTGTCCGGAATGCATGCGCCCTAAACAGCTGTATGGGTCGCTCTGCAAGATTCCACCGTCGGAATCTGATGAAAACTGGCTCAATGGAAGCACCCTGGCTAGCTCTCCACTGGGTCGGAATGGATCTGCAATCGG
>ML778566.1:142180-163883 GCA_009831015.1 Picea engelmannii | reverse complement strand
GTAAAGATACCTTGAGTAACCCCATTGAGTGGTAAAGAGATGTCAACTGTGTCAAAACAAAGCCAGAAGGGGTGGTACTGGGTATGGAAATGGAGGTCTTTGTGATATAATATAGGCAAAAACATGATCAAAACTGGAGACCAACAATCTAGTTACACCAAGTTCGTAAAAGAGGATCTCCTTATAATTGTGTACTATCTATTTATTGGTGACATTATCGACTTGGCATCCTTTTCCTTCATTATCCATCGAATTAATTAAATCGATGGGTATTGACTAGAAGTTGTCCCTCTGATTGGTTATATTTAAAGTCATCAAGAGCTTAGTCGAGTTGACTAAGTCTTGAAGTTTTAGGTTTGAACTTCTTGTTTAAAGCACCTTAGTAACCCAAGTTACAGTACAAAATTTGTAGTATTAAGATTTGAATCCCTCGCATTGGATACATATAGTATCTCACAGTTAGGTCAATAATTTGACGATATTACAGATGTTAATCACGACCAAGAAAGGTAATGATGTGTCTTGTAATAATAGTAACTAACCCAACCTTTTTTCTTCAACTAACATATTATTTAAGAGTTGACTCGACTATCCAATTAGTCGACCAGATGGATTAGATATTATTCTTGAACACACCTTACTTTCCTTTAATCTATTCATGAAGTTAGGGTTAACAAAAATAAACCTATTAGATTGTATAGTCAATAAAAAGGATATATATACTCAAATTATATAATTACACTTGAATAAATAAAGTGAAAAATTAAGTGTGGTGTTTATAAAGGAAATAGGAATGTATTATTCTAGTTGCTCCTTAGAATTGTTTTATTACCATCAAGGAATGCCATTATGATTTTTTGATGGTCATTTTGATGACTGATTCTGGCACATAAATAAGTTTGGTTTAAGTTTACTAACGATGTAGAGTAAGTTGGGTTGAACTTATTATATTTGGTTGTGAAGTATAATTAAAAAGTAATATTAAAATTTTACAATAATACCAAACATATATTAATTGGGCATAAATTATTTGAATCTAAAGATTATTAGATTATGAAGTTAAAATAATTTATGTCACCATTACATTTTATATTACATGTAAGGATACACGATTGTGCAAACTTAATAGAGAGAATGATGAACTCTTTTGTGAATATCATGTTGGATCATTAGTTGTTAATCTAAAGGACTATGGAAGTCTTAATAAAATTTTAATGGCCTAATGTCACTCGTTTCCTTGCAAATACAATTAACATTTAACACTTGTGTTCCAATATATATATATATATATATATATATATATGACTTAAAAAGAAAACCGAATAAAGAAAAACCTAAAATAATTCTTAACCTTAATGTAATACATCGAATTCTTTGTTATCCTTGTGTACAATTGGTAGGTTGTTACATATGTTATCAAAGTGGATTGAACCCTGCGACATCGAACCCATACGCCTTCCATTATTTTTAAATCATAGTTAAATATATATTACTAATACATTTTTGAAATTGTGCATGCAGGTAATCATGGTCAGAGGACGCAAGATGAGTAAATGACGTGGTGCAGGAGGATGATGTACGATTCCTTTAGGAGCATCCATGCAGGAGGGATCAACCCCACTTGGAGAGGATCAGACTACTAAGCAGGAGCAGGTTGTTATGGGAGAGGTGGTAGGAATTATGAGATCCTTCCAAAGGATGTTAGAGGAATTGATCAGCCATCTTGATCGGGATGAGGGCAGAGCGTCTATTCCTAATGCGGGTTCACAGGGCACTCTAGAAGGTAGTAGTAGTATACACAGAGAACTCAAGAAGGTGAATTTTCTCGAGTTCTGGGGTGCCACATATGACTTAGCCACTGAGGCATGGTTGGAGAACATGGCAATGTGCTTCACACTTCGTTATTACACCTCCAACATGAAAGTCCACATACTGGTATTTCAACTGAAAGGGAGTGCTATACTTTGGTAGAATACACATTTACCTCAACTAAACATGGTCGTTGAAGACGTGTCATGGGAATTGTTTGAGGAACAATTTCGGGAGAGGTACTTGTCCGATGAATTCATTGAGTGTCATCTTAATGAGTTCAATGCCTTACGATAGGGTAGTATGGTACTAGAGTATGAGGCCAGGTTCATGGAGCTACTCAGATATTATCCACATTTGAACACAGAGAATTTAAAACTCAACAAGTTTGTGTTCAGCCTTAACTTCAACATTTGTACAAAGGTGAGGATCCTGATTCCTCATACATTGCACACTGTAGTTCAAAAGGCCCTCATTTCTAAGGAAGAGATGAATATTGGGGGTTAGGGAAGGACTCCTTCGAGATAGACTGGACAAGTGACACTGGGAGTGTAGCAACATCATACACTATCTAGATAGACTTTTGGGCACGATGATATGCCCAAAGGACTTATGTTCATGAAATCGTGATGATAGAATCCTCTATAGAGGACTCCCTACAAATCACCACAACAACAACATAATAAACGTCCTCCATACTAGTAGCAACAATAGCTTAGACCTGGTCTGTAGAATAGACCATCACAACAAACTCCTAGGCCAACAATTTCTACTTATGTGACTAGGAACACCAGACTAAAGAATGAATGCTAGACATGTGGAGAGACACATTACCATAGAGACTGTCCTATTGAGAAGGAAAGAGCTTCTGAATCATTCGGACCTACGATAATTGGATATTTGTGAAAGGCCCACAAGATACATGCAATGGTGAATAACTTCCAGACTGAGTATCTATCCACTGTGCTCGAGACTTCAGGTATGACCGTCGATTAACATTTTATTATTTTAATATATCTAGGAGCTACTAAAATCTTCATATCTAGTACTTCTCTTAAACAAATTAAGGTAAAGGAAATTGATCAATATGAGTTTAGACATGTGGAAATGGCATTGGCTGCCAAGCAAAATTTTGGAGGAAAGGTTAAGGATTTTAACATTAACTTGGGTGACTTCGTGACAAGTGTAAACCTGTATGTTACAATCTTGGGATCCTATGATATAGTGATCAAGATGGATTGGTTAGAATCACATGATGAGATACTTAACTGCAAGACGAAATGGTTAAGTTTAACAAATGATTTGGAATAGAGTAGAGTAATTGTAGGAAGAAACCAGTGAGTGTCGTTGAGGTTTATTTCATCCTTACAATTACAGAAAAGTATGCGCAAGAGGTGTAAGCTATATGCCATCTTAGCACTTAATGAAAAGGGGGACACAAAAGGATTAGAAAATCCTCCTGTAGTATCAGAGTTCGCCAATGTATTTCCTAAGAAATTACTAGGTTTTCTTCCAGAAAGAGAATTGGAGTTTACCATAGATGTGAAACCCAGAACTAAACCTATTACAAGAAATCCATATTGGATGTCGACACGAGAATTGCAGAATTTGAAAATGAAATTGGAGGAGTTATGGGATTTGGGACTTATACGTCCAAGTGTATCATCGTGGGGTGTGCCAATGATTTTTGTTAGAAAGAAGGATGGATAGTGGAGGCTTTTCATTAACTACTGTCAATTGAAAAAAGATACGATCAAGAACCAATATCCATTGCCAAGGATTGAAGACTGGTTTGATTAGATGAAGGGATAAACGATGTTTTCAAATATTGACTTGTGATTGGGATATCACCATTTATAGATCAAGGAATAAGATATCCCTAAGACCGCATTTAAGACAATATTTGGACACTATGAGTTTATTGTTTTACCATTTGGACTTACAGATGCCCCGGGTTTATTCATGAGTTTGATGAATGGCGTGTTCCACGAATACTTGGAAAAGTTTGTACAAGTATTCATTGACGATATACTGATTTACTCTCGAAAGAAAGAAGAGCACGACGAACACTTGAATTTGGTTTTATAGTGTCTAAGAGAAAACAAGTTGTATGGGAAACCGTCAAACTGTTCTTTTTACCAATAGAAGATTCATTATTTAGGACATACCATTTATGGAGAAGGTATGGCTTTGGATCTAGATAAGATTGAGGCTATTATGGAATGGCGAACGCCAACGAACATACAATAAGTACATAGATTTATGGGGTTAGAAGGTTATTATTGATTCTTCGTTGAAGGTTTTTCAAAGATAGAAAATCCAATTACAGAATTGCAGAAGAAAAAATAGAAATTCATTATATGGACAGAGAAATGCACGGAAGAATTTAAAAATATTAAGGAGTTGTTAACGAGTTTGGAGACATTATCTGATTGGACGAAAATTTGAATTAAAGATAGATCACTATGGATTGCAGCATATTTTTACTCAGAGTGACCTGAACATGCGACAAAGGCGTTGGTCAAAACTACTTATTGAATATGATGTAGAGATTACCTACATTAAAGAAACCATGAACATAGTAGCATATGCGTTGAGTCAGAGACCATGCATATTTTCGATAATACCTATTAAGATGAATCTTCGAGAGAAGATTCTAGCTTTACATATTGACGATGAATGGTACAAGTAAGTTAAGGATAATATCAGACAAGATACCATGATGGTGTTATCACATGAAGTTGTCATGGGTCAAATGTCTCCTTAGGTTTTAATTTTTACCCATTAATCTTTTTAAGTTTGTTTTTTGATTTTCTCTTTATGATTTTCTTAGGATATTTTAAACAAATAAAGGGTTAGAACTTGGATTACATAGTTGAACCACACCTATGGATTATACCCTAGATTCATTTTATGGTTTACATTCTTGAATCATCACTTGATTTGAAAGCTAGCACTATCAACCCTATGACTCTACAAACCTGACAAGTCACTCCATCCATTCATATGCTTGAACCTCTCCACTCTGTCCCTTTGCCTGTTAAGGAGTCAAATCAAACTTTGTCAAGTACGCTACCAACTCACTAGCTATTTTTGTAGTGCATATTTGTACACTCCCCCTCTTTACCATCATTCGTAATTATGAAGCCGATGTCATGCATTTTCATTGGTTTTATCACCCTTGTATTCAAAAGGAATATCGTGATTTGGTCATTTATGAAGTTCTAACTGTTTACCAAATTTGAAATCCTGCTCCTAGCTCGGCGCTACAGAAACTACTAGTCTAGACAACACTACGGATTATGCTACAGACTAGCTGAACAAGGTGAATTGGAGACTGGGGTGGTTGCAAACAATTCCATGCCTTCGAAAGATCAACAATAATCAAGTTTCGATGTCCAGGTACTTCTTGAGCCATTCGAGATCTATTGAAGATCGTTAAGGTTTGTTTCAACTTTTGGTAGCACCTGGCGCTTCCAACTGTGGTTTCTTCCACCTACCAGCCCCTTTAGCTTTGCTTCCATAGATTTCATAGACATCTTCATACTGTCACCCTCCTCCACTGTAATTGAATCACCTGTTATCAGAGTTTTTGTGCCTAGTTATCCATTGGCTCTTGTTGTCTATGTTACACTACATAAATTGTTGCCAAAACTGGGCTATGGATCCCATGTTCCAACGTTTCAATTTCTGTGTAAAACCAATGCCATCTTCTATTCTCACAACTCCAACATAAGCTCTCTTCATTCACCGTGTTATTCTATATTTTCATCTTAAAACCTATTTTCAAGTGAAATTTTAGGATCCTTTTCCTTAGAACAAGGATGACCCTGTATGGTGGCTTGATGTCAGTCTAAAACTTGAACAACACAGTCTCCATGCATATCATTTTTCAAAGGATCTTTTTCCCCCATTTTCAGCCATCAAACCAGTCTCTTATTAGTGCAGATTTGAATTGGAGTAAATCCCTGAAAGAACAAATAAGGATCACCTTTCAAAACTTAAAGACTTTTTTCCTTGTTTGGTTTCCTTGCCTCTCATAACTTTACAGTGCTTGACCCCCTTCTTATATTAATGGATAGACTCGAACAAAAGAAGTCTCACAAGGGTGGGAGTGTGGTCAGGACTGGGCCTTCTGACATGCACCTATTTGATGTTGAGCCTATGATCAGGGAGGTTTTCCAAAGGGTTGGTTTCCTAGATTTCTATCAAAAAATGCAGAGGGCACACCCTGGAGTAGCAAGGAAATTTTCTTTAAAATTTGATGGCACTAAGACCAAGGTAGGAACCCTTGAGTTGGAGGTATTTGAGGCTACTATTGCAGAAACCATTGAGATACCAACAATTTGTTACACATCAACATTACTCGCTTCGATAAGTGTCGCACGTGTTGCATTTTTCTCACAAGCGTCGCAAGTGTCAAGCAAAGAATATTGCCATGATGTTTATGTCATACTTATAACGACATCAAAAGGACACTTAAAACACCTCAAACACTTGATTTGGAGGAAGAGGAATGGTTAACTGGGTTATGTACCTCTTGCCATCTGAAAGAACCATTGAATCTGGGTTTTTAGAGGAAAGCGCTCCCCTATACCTCTCTCAAGAGCATTGGTGCTCCCCTATAGAGTGTTAGGGAGCGTTATAACACTAAACAACCCTTCTGGAGGAGCACTATTGCTTTTGGGAGTGTTTGCGCCCCCTATACATGGCCATGGAGTACTATAACGCTCTGACATCCCTTTTGACAAAGCGCTACCTATTCTAGGCAGCAGTTGGTCTATTGAGTAGAATAAGGGAAAGATCTTTTCAATCTTGGAAGGCAGTTGGATTCGAACCCCTAGTCCAGCCATGATCTTAGGGAAGATCCCTGACTCAACGAGGAGAATCCTTAACTTACCCTAAAGATATCTCAAGTGGTTGGGCCTCTCTAAACCTATATAAGCAGGCTCTCTCATGGTGAAAAGGAGGAAGAATTAGAAGCATGAAACCTATGATATCATAGGAAACACACAATCAACCAGAGGAGAGTAATCAATGAAGTTGTTGTCATTCAGATCGTGGATCTTTTGAGAAAGGGTTAGACAAAGAGGATTTGACGAAGTTGTTGCATTCACATCTACGGTTGTAAGTTTCTTTCGTTATTGTTCTCATCAATATGACACACTTGGACTGTTTCTTTCTAGTTTGTGCTTAATCTCACATGAACTTGTCTCTAATAGATAGGTCTATTTCAAGCTAATATCAGTAGAGTAGGAAGTGGTTGTACTATTGTTTGTCTACAGGGCTTATCGAGGAGCGAAAGATTGGAGCTCAACTCAGAGCATGCAAGGACAAACACCAGTAAAAGGTACTTCTTTTCTCCTTCCTCCTCATACATTAGTTTATATAGATCTAAAAGGAAGTCAGTGTCCATGATAAGCGTCTTATGTCTTAAGAGTTAAGAGTATAGCTCTCAAGAGGAGATCTACCTGTCCGCAGGGAGATTTTCCTTCAACACAATTGTGAGAGGTGGTTCAAATATATGACTCTCAATGCAGCCTTTTCTAAGGATTTCCTCAATCTAGATTATTAGAAAGACAATTTGTCCAAGGGAGTGCCAAGGAGCCACTTGGTTGAGAGTTTTGACAAAATGTTGAAAGTTATCCAAAGGTATTTTACATGTGAGGGAAGATTCAACATGATATACCAGTATCACATTAGGCTCTTTCTACACTTCACAGGTAAGGATTTGATGAATATCCCTTTCCATCTATTGAAAATTATGGGGAAAATGGTTGATAAGGTCCAAGCCAAGTCCAAGGCTATGGACACTAGTGTTTTCCACTATGGATTGATCAGGATGCTTGTAATGGAAGAATTGAAGAAAAGAAACCTTACTTGGGAACAATTCATTGTCTCTGCAAATATGCAGCTAGATGTAGCCTCCACCCTTCAATCCATGGTGCAGATCCCTTTTTGAGCTAGTAGTGTTGCCCAAGCAGAAACAAGCAAAAAGAGAAAGAGAAAACCTATTTCCCAAGACAAAGAATTCCCTAAGGAAATTGAAGAAGAAGAGAGAGAAGTTCATCACTCCCCACAAAGGGAGCTTTCACCTCAACCTGCACCTAAACTAGAGGAATTTCCCCCATCAGCCAAAACCATAGGAAAAAAGGGGAGAAAATTGCACTGCAGTATCTGAGACAAGAGTCGGGAGGGCTTTTACTAGATCTTCATCCCACAAGGAAAATGATGAAACAAAAGTAATACCCAAAGATTATGTTCAGAAGAAAGTTAAGGGTAAGTGTGACACTGTTGGGAAACCTATTGAGGTCATGACCAAAGCTTCTATTCAGAAGAAATACAAAGGTAAGGGTGAAGCCACTGAGAAACTTGTTGAAGTCATAAACATCAATACTTCCCCTGATAATCCCACCTTTAAGAGATTGATCAGAAAAATCAAGGATGAAAGGAATTAACTTTCCCTTTTGAAGGGAGAAAGATTGACTGAGAGGAGGAATATGAAGGAGCTCACGGACATGTATAATGAAACCCTTGATCTAGCTAGGTTTACAACAAGAATATTCTTGCCTCTCCACAAGCAACTTCAAACTTTGTACAGGAAAAATGGAATCATACAGTCCCAAAACATAAATCTCAAAGAAGAATTCTAGTCGTTCAAGGATGATCAAGCCTGGAGGAATTTAAATGTTCTAGCCCAAGCTGCAATAGAGAGAAATTCCCCTAAAAAAGAAATAAATGTTGTTGCAATAGAGGGAAGTTCTCCTACAACAAGGAGTGCCAAATTGAGAAGATAAAATGGAGAGGATGACAGATCCATTTTTTATAATGATCACTTTTTTCAAGCTTGAAGCGATAAGGAAAATAGTATAATTTCACCTACTAGAGGCATCTACAAGCTCATAATCCATCTACTAAGACTTTTTTGGGTTTTTTTTTAGGTTCATTGCATGTCACAAAAAAAAAAAATAGAGTTTTTGTAGCGCCTGGCACTACAGAATCATCCACACAGACTATTATGTAGATGCGCTAATGAAAGCGCTGCGGAATCACCTATCCAGACACAGAGTGGCAGTTCACTACAGAAATTCCTTGCAGAATAGTGTTACAAGAGGGCACTACGAAATCTGCTACCGAATGTGCTACAGAATCAGCTGCAGAAGAATTTTAAAAAGGCAAACACTATGGAATTTGCTACCATTTGCGCTACGAAAAGATGCTACGAACTAGCTGTTACAGTCAACAGTTTTGAATTCATTGCCTCTTCTTGGATTTGATGATTTGGAGGGAGCCAAGGATCAACATGTGGTAGATGGATCTCAACACAAAGTATTGGAGGACACATGGCACTGGAGGAGATGCACCTAGGAAAAAAAAATTCATGTCATTCATATGTTGTTAAGGTTGTTGCAAACAAGATAAAAAATACAATGCTTCAACTGTCAAAAATATGGTCACTACAATAATCATTGTCCCAAATTAAAGAAAAGGAAGGAAACACACGAAGCATCAGTTGTCGAAGAAAGGGAACCCTCAAAGAAGGCCAAGCAGGATAAAACAAACCTATTCTAAGACAAGGTAATAATATTCTTCATAATTCTTGTACATACCATGTTTACATAGTTTATGTACATATCTTGCTGTAATGTCCCCACTTTGGGACATCATCACAGGGCAGAGATTTATGATGACCAGAGTAGCCAGATGGATGCTATAGCGAGAACAGGGGTATTTGAGAGGAATTGTGGGTTCCATCTTGCATTGATGATCATATTCCATCATTATGAGCCATTTCGCACAGGTTGGCTTTGGTTTCATTGCATTCTGACGATTTCCAGGATTTTGACTATTTTGAGCTATAAGTCAATGGAATTCACTGAAGAGGTCATTTTGGGCACATTACTTGGAGGAACCTCTCAGTTTAATAGCTCATTGGAATCGAGAGGAGAAACACTACAGGATGGGATGGCTAGAAGTGACTTTTAGTGGCCAGGGAAGCCACAAGGAGAAATAATGAGCTTTTCAAAGGTAAAAAGGTTAATTAATTAATTAAAGTGATTTAATTAATTAATTAAATATTAATAAAATGAAAGTCACTTTGGAGGGACAAGGTGAGCCAAATAGTATAAAGGAAAGGCAAGGGCCTCTTCTCATTCATTCATGTATGTTTATCTTTTGATTTCTGGCTTCTAACTAGTGAGCCCAACATTGGGGGTTTTGAGGGTTTTGACTTAACAAACCCTAGAGGACGATTCGGTGGTGAAATATTCCACCTAGCTTGTCCCAAGATTGGTCCCAGAGATGCAATACTCTCCCACACCATTCTATCTCAGTTCTACATCAGTGCAAGAGGGTTCTACACAGCCACAGGCACAAGAAGAGAAGGAGGGTGCACCATTGGGGGTTTCCAACAAGGGGGGCACACCATCTTTGGAGAGAGATTCGTTGTAAGATATTGGTAGGGTTGTTGAGGATTCTATCACTTGGGTTTTCATTATAGGGCCTTGTATATCATATCTAGTGCTTTCTGAGATAGTTTTATGACTCAGATTATTTCTTGAGCAGTGGGGCAAATTGAAGAGAAGGAGGGCCTTTTTTGAGATCCAGATCTAGTCCGTTTGGAGGGGTTACACTTCATATCTGACCTTGAGACTTCACATAGTGACTTGCAATGTCCCGATCTATATTTCTGGAGAGTTTAAGAGAATTAGGAAGCCTCCTTCAGCAGGGCCGAATTATCTAGGGCTTCAGTCATCCAGTGGGGCGCACCATTCAGTGGGGGATTTCAGATCTACAGAGATTGAGAGGGATCTTGGAGATTCGGGAACCAGGGTTTTTCTTACCATCACCCGATATATTAGATGGCATATTTCTTATGGAGATTGGACACTTTTGGTAGCAGGGCCGATTTATTGAGGGTTTCAGCCTTCTATTGGAGCATGGCATTCTTCAACTGGAGAGTTTGGCATTCAGATCTGCTTGTATTGATCTTCATTTCTTTTTCAACCTTTGGAGGCATCTTTTGTATTAGCGGGAGCATTTTATAGCAGCTCTTATATATTGTCTATCTTCTTGGTCATCTATTGATCATTCCAAATCAACATCTTCATTGTAGTAGGTTTCTCTATTTTATGAATAAAGAAGATTTGAGATGTTTTGGCTTGTCTATATTATTGCATATGGTTGAGGTATGTTCCATGGTTATCTCTTTCTGTTATTTGCTGCATACACACATATAAACACATCTAAACAAATAGATCAGCAAACTGTTTGATGAAATACCTCACTTAGAAAAAGTTTAAAAAGACACCAAAACAGTAATGATCCTTGCATAATGGCTTGGGATTATTACAGTGGTATCAGAGCTTAAATCCTACAAACCTGAGGGGTCTTTATGGATAGTTGGAAGGACATGGATAGGATATCCTTTGAGATATCATGTTTGGAGATCATATATGACAACCTTAGCAAGGAAATTAAGGCTATACTAACATTCCCACAATATGCAGCCTATAGAAATCCCCATTGGAGTAAATGCGATATTTTAGAGGGGATCATCATAGCAGATAAAAAGAGAAAGGAAGTAGCTAGATGGTGGGAAGAACAGAAAAATCCCACGCCCAGTAGGAGCACACAAGCTTGCGATAGTTGCAAGAGGCCGTGGGAACTAGATCATAGGTGCAAGGGTAAGGATCAGGAGCGCATTATTGAGGTGTGTCACGACAGTGATGATGAGGTGTGTGAGGATGGAGCGATAGATGTGGATTCAGAGCAGTCAGATGATGACATTGACTCTTGCACAAAGGCTGGTGATAGTTACTCTACCTCAGAGGATAGTGATGATGACTCTTGCACAGAGGCTAGTGATGCTTGCATGCTTGAGGAGGATGATGACCCTTATGTAGTGGATAGGCAGCTAGATGTACAGGATGATAGCATTAGTGTCTCAGCAGACTTATCACATACCATTGATGACCTTACACCTCAACAGAGTGGTGACACTAGTGAGGATTCACACGTGTTAGCACCTAGAGATAGTGAGCTTCCTATGGGAACTGTGACACATCTGTCACCTATTCAGACATCCATGATAGCCATGTCACATGAGGAGATTAGTGGCACGTCAGGTATGATGGATCAGCCTAGTGTGAGGGATGCACACCATGGACAGGTAGACCCACAGATCCAGGAGGGGGTACAGGATGTACCGACAGTTGACCTCACACATACAGGTCAGCCAGAGGAGATGGAGTCACAAATGTTGGAGACTCCATTGGTTGAGAAGATTCTAGAGGATGACAGGTTGATGGAGCACTTACTTCCAGGATCAGTCTGCATTGATGAGGATGCACTTTTTAGCAGTCAGGATGACCATAGCATGTGTCTGGATACATCTCTATGGGATCCAGGCGAAGAAGATAGTAACAGGTTGAGTGCACAGGAGGATATAGTTTCTCATACAGGATACAGTGTGATTCAGTGGGAGATGGCATCTAATGATGGGATGCAGTGGCATATAGGAGTACCCATCAGCACAGTAGACAGTGGACAGTTCAGCACGTCATCTTATGCAAAGGGTGTTTTTGGGGATTCCAGAGCTGGCACTAGCAGTGAGGGGTCTGAGATAGCACCTTAGCATGACCATGATCAAGATTCACACCACTTAGCAACACAATTGAGAGTTAGTGAGGCTATGATCATGGCATCCACTAGACGTATTGATGAAATGTATGTAGTGATGGCAGATTACTGCTGGAGAGCACCAGCGACATATGGTAGTTCAGATGGAGGATTTTCCATGGATGATTTTCACACTCTCCAGGAGAGAGTATCTGTGATGAGGACTGACTACCAACAGTTGTTGACAGATAGGGAGTATCTACTGAGGGTTGGTGAGATGTATCATGAGGCTCTGAGGGAGCAGGAGTTGGAGATGGACCGACTCACCCAGGATTTGGAGACCACTCGAGGATTCTTGAGAGGCACATAGACCGCCCTTCAAGAATCAGAGTCTAGGACAGATGAGTCTCTTAAGGAGATCCATCAGAGATCCAATTCATCTGTCTTAGTGGACACTCAGATGTATCAGCCAGTCATGTTGACAGAGGATGTTGATGATCTAGTAGAGGAGTACCAGTCGATGGGGGAAACTTCCATTTGTGTCTTGGGAGTGGTTGATCTCCATATAGAGATTGATCCAGCAACATGCCCAGGATTGATGATACAACATGATTCTATAGGAGATGACATGGGTATGTCGGAGCATATGATGATGAGGGATAGTTCACAGAGTCATGTTGAGATGTATGGTGGCATTCAGAGGGGTATAGTGCCTTGCAGAGAGGAGACATGCCTAGGGGAGCATGCAAATGTCACTCCTTTGCAACAACACCTAGTTATGAGAGATCACCTTCACCATTTCAGTAGTTGCCTGGGTGATGGGAGATGGAGAGTGGTTTACCAGCAGTTGGAGGAGTTGCTTCCGATTATACCTGATGATTGGGGGTTAGTGACGACTACATGCGAGCAGTTATCATGGATACCGATGGACGAGCTTTTGGTCGAATCCTTGGGATTGACCAAAGACTGTGACGCTCTCCAGTCCTACAGTCAGCTATAGATATGTCTGTTACCCTTTTCTGACACGTTTATCATTGACAGTAGCATGAGGAGGATAGCATATGAGCACATAGGGATTCTGACAGTGATTAGTCTCACACAGGAGCAGTTAGAGGAGATTGGAAGTGATAAACTTCCAAGTTTGCCATGGGACCCCGGAGTCCGTTTTGTTAGCACGATGTTCATGTTGACCCAGGTTTCACCAGAGGACCACACACTCCACCTTGGTTTGGTTTGGAGTGGGTCTGCAGGTACTTGTCCTATGGGGCGAGACCTTTTCTTCCGCTTGGCCATCATGATAGGGCATGGAGAGGTTTGGATAGGTACTTCTTCTACATAGATGCCTATACAGATATAGTTTCTGGACAACAGGTCCAATGGTCATAGGTATTTTAGCTGGAGGATCCAGGAGAGGAGGGTTCAGGATGTATTCAAGGGGCAGACATTCATGGTCAGAGTAGTGCAGTGTCAGCATGAGGATCTTCGACAAAGGTTAGCATGGGACCCAGGGATTGCAGGATTAAGCAGTTCATTGACCGACAAGGGAGAGTGGACCATGGCAATGGAAAGTTACTCTAGCTTTCCATTGATCTTCAGTGTTGAGAGGAGCGCATCAGTTGTGGGTGCCTCACAGAGGTCTTGCATCACCTCAGTCGGGCATCATCACGTGCATTTGATGGAGGCTGTGTGGATCTTGGTAGAGATTTGGAGGATGGACTCATTCTGAGATGAGGCCATGGGTCAGGTGCAGGAGGTTCACAGGGTTGATATCTTCCAGGACTGTTCTTCACAGAGTATTGTAGTTCACTTTCTGATATGGGATCCAGGGGGTGGAGTGTGCTATTGTTCATTGTTGGATGGATTCTACTATGTATCCCACAGGTGGACATGGGATCCTGGTATTTTACTTGGAGGGATTTGGGTATTTCTTGAGGACAAGCAATTTTCTAGCAGGGAGGACTGTAATGTCCCCACTTTGGGACATCATCACAGGGCAAAGATTTATGATGACCAGAGTAGCCAGATGGACGTTATAGTGAGTACAAGGGTATTTGAGAGGCATTGTGGCGTCCAGCTTGCATTGATGATCATATTCCATCATTATGATCCATTCCTCATAGGTTGGCTTTGGTTTCGTTGCATTCCGACGATTTCCAGGATTTTGACTATTTTGAGCTATAAGTCAATGGAATTCACTGAAGAGGTCATTTTGGGCACATTACTTGGAGGAACCTCTCAGTGTAATATCTCATTGGAATCGAGAGGAGCAACACTACAGGATGGGATGGCTAGAAGTGACTTTCAGTGGCCAGGGAAGCCACAAGGAGAGATGATGAGATTTTCAAAGGTAAAAAGGTTAATTGATTAATTAAAGTGATTTAATTAATTCATTAAATATTAATAAAATGAAAGTCACTTTGGAGGGACAAGGTGAGCCAAAAAGTATAAAGGAAAGGCAAGGGCCTCTTCTCATTCATTCATGTATGTTTATATTTTGATTTCTAGCTTCTAGCTAGTGAGCCCAACATTGGGGGTTTTGAGGGTTTTGACTTAACAAACCCTAGAGGACGATTCGGTGGTGAAATATTCCACCTAGCTTGTCCAAATCTTGGTCCTGGAGATGCAATACTCTCCCACACCATTCTAGCTCAGTTCTACATCTGTGCAGGAGGGTTCTACACAACCACAGGCACAGGAAGAGAAGGAGGGTGCACCATTGGGGGTTTCCAACAAGGGGGGTGCACCATCTTTGGAGAGAGATTAGTTGTAGGAGATTGGTAGGGCCGTTGAGGATTCTATCACTTGGGTTTTCATTACAGGGCCTTGGACATCAGATCTAGTGCTTTCTAAGATAGTTTTATGGCTCAGATTATTTCTTGAGCAGTGGGGCGAATTGAAGAGAAGGAGGGCATTTTTTGAGATCCAGATCTAGTCCGTTTGGAGGGGTTACACTTCAGATCTGACCTTGAGACTTCACCTAGTGACTTGCAGTGTCCTGATCTATATTTCTGGAGAGTTTCAGAGCATTTGGAGGCCTCCTTCAGTAGGGCCGAATTATCTAGGGCTTCATTCATCCAATGGGGTGCACCATTCAGTGGGGGATTTCAGATCTACAGAGATTGAGAGGGATATTGGAGATTCGGGCACCTGGGTTGTTCTTACCATCACCCGATCTATCAGTTGGCATATTTCTTAGGGTGATTGGACACTTTTGGCAGCAGGGCCGATTTATTGAGGGTTTCAGCCTTCTATTGGAGCATGGAATTCTTCAGCTGGAGAGTTTGGCATTCAGATCTGCTTGTATTGATCTTCATTTCTTTTTCAGCCTTTGGAGGCATCTTTTGTATTAGCGGGAGCATTTTGTAGCAGATCTTATCTATTGTCTATCTTCTTGGCCATCTGTTGAGCATTCCAAATCAGCATCTTCATTGTAGCAGGTTTCTCCATTTTATGAATAAAGAAGATTTGAGATGTTTTGGCTTGTCTATCTTATTGCATATGGTTGAGGTATGTTCCATGGTTATCTCTTTCTGTTATTTGTTGCATACACACATATAACACATCTAAACAAATAGATCAACAAACTGTTTGACGAAATACCTCAATTAGAAAAAGTTTAAAAAGACACCAAAACAGTGATGATCCTTGCATAATGGCTTGGGATCATTACACTTGCATATCTATTTCCTAGAAGATAAGATGTTCAAAGAGAAACAATACCTATGGAAGAATAACAAGATAAGGATTGATATCATGATGACTACAAGCCAAGCAATACAAATGAAAAGATGAAGTACATTGACAATCCTTGGTAACAATTCCTTTGGAAGCTATTACAACTGCAAGATAAGCCGAAATCATAATCAAACTTGAAGAAACCTGGAAGAAGTAAAAACAGAAAGAAGTCAGCAATCAAGAGGAAATTAGAAAAATACTTGTGACACTTTGCAGAAGGAAATAAGGATGCATACAGAAGCATGGACTCTCCTAGATGGAGGGAGCCAATTATATAATTCCAAAAGAAGAGCATGCATTCATGAATGAAGCAAGGATTAGGAGGGATCTAATCCTAAATAATATGACCCATTGAATATTATGAAGTATCTATCCATGTTCTCATCAATGGTAGCAACCATGAAAAGCAACACATGTTCAGTTTGACTTTAGAAGAAGTCTTCTTCGAGAAGAAGCCTTAAAGTATCCCTAGTTTTCTATCCACATCCATGATCTTATGATGAAAGGAAGAAGTCATAATATTCAAGGCATGGAATCTATAGAAAAATCCATGAACCCAAGAGCTAAATAGAAACATGAGGAATAACATGAAGATTCCAAGAGAGAAAGAAAATATAGAACAACCATCCATCATATCGAGAATCACAAGACTACCAACTTAGTTTTAACCCACTATAAGCAATCAAGCAGAAGAAATGAAGGTTGTGATGAAGAAAAATGTATGAAAGACTTATCAATGGAAGCATCGCGAGATTCATAACTAGAGGTTCTCTCAAATGGAGGGAGAATACTATGATGATAGTTTTTTCCAGTAGCCATACATACCTCTATCTAAGCCATTATATCGTCTGCAGTATCCATAGGTTGGAGTTTAGATCAGATGAATGTAAGGATTGTTCTCCTCAATAGAGTAATTGAACAAAGAATTAATGTAGAGCAACTTTAAGGTTTTGAGGTATACCAGAAAGAGACTCTTGTATGCAGATGGAAGAAGACAACTTGGTGCAGAGCCTCCAATGAACAATAGAAGTGTGGTGAAAAAATTTCTATAATAGAAATATTGTATCAGAATGGTTACTCAGAAGTCCAGTATGATAGATTGAAAAATACATGACAAACTCTCATGATGACAAAAGAAGTGACACTTAGATATGTTCCAGTTTGACCCTTTCCATGATGTCATGAGAAAGCAAGAAACAAAAGGAGTTGAATCCAACCATGATATATTGTAATGATCAAGAGCTATATGAAGACTTCATAGAAAACTAGTGTTCCAGAAAGACCAAAGTACTTTGAGATCTAGCATTACATTCTCCGTGATGAGGTCCAGAAAAAGAGAATTGGTTCTCCAATATATCTCCACAGATGAGAAGATAGCAGATACTTTGATAAAACCTCTTTCCAAGATGAAAAAGTTTGCATACTTAAGAAATAAGTTGGAGCTCATGGAGACGAATTCATTATTGAAAAGGGAAGAGATGACTCCCAGGTTGGGAGGGAGCGTTGATGTGTCATTGATTTATGGACAGTCATTTTTTAGTTCGAAAAATGGTCCAGGATGAGTAGTTCCTTTCTAGTTCGGAAAGTGGTTTGATATTTATGATGGACAAACATTTTCCAGTTCGGACGGTCATTTTAGTAATGAAAATGGTTCGATAGATTGTTGATGTACCATATATAGTGATTCCCTTTGTGGCCAATGTGGGGGAATGGTATAGGACAATATTTCTTCTTGACAGTCACTCTCAGTAGTGGTAAAGAAGAATGGTTTGTCTCGCCGGGAAGTCATTCTTTCGAAGTTCACAGTTGTGATCAGTTTCGAAGAATGGTCCATTTTGGAGATTGGTGCAGGACAGTCATTTCCTTAGGAAATGATCCAGACAATCATTCCCTAGGGCAGACTCATTCTCTCTAGATTGCACCTTTTTTAGTACCGGAAGAATGGCCCAGTTAGGCGAATGGTCCAGGTTCAGCAATCAGGGACAAGAATTCCCTGGGGCAGACTCATTCTCTCTAGGTTGCACTTTGTTTAGTGCTGGAGGAATGGCCCAGATAGGTGAATGGTCCAGGCTCAGAAATCAGGACAGTTATTCTTCTATGCTTAAGAAGAATAGTACAGTAGCTCATGGTTGGTGTTTTAGCTTCTAAGGGAAGATGATCTTCCATATCTCATAGGTACGAGTGGAAGAATGGCCCAGATGACTCAGTTTATATCATGACATTGTTTTTCTATCCAGGTTGATATCAGATGATATGATTTTTATAGAGACTGTATGTCTCTGGATAGTATATGTATGCTACTATAGTGGATGTGTTCCACTGGTTGTGACTATGTGTCACTGATTAAGTAGTTGTGTGCTACTTGGTGTGGTAGTGTACCACTAGGTTGTAGTAGTGTACTAATATGGATAGACACAGTTGTGCTCTATTGCATGACATTGTTCTTATTGCCATGTAGACTATTAGTAGTGTTGAAAATGATTATAAGCTAAATGGATGGTGAATGTACCAATGGATAGACATTCTCTAGACGGAAAATGGTTCAGGACATTTATTCTTCTAGGACATATGCCCGAATTAGAAGAA
Organism: Picea engelmannii; assembly: GCA_009831015.1. NCBI lineage: Eukaryota > Viridiplantae > Streptophyta > Pinopsida > Pinales > Pinaceae > Picea > Picea engelmannii. Next base: position 145,133 of record ML778566.1, on the reverse strand, counting down.
TGGTTTGTGTATCACTCTTTGGAGTGAGTGACTTATTCAACATCATGTCTGATTACTCAAATGGAGTATGGTTTCGAGAGATGATGCAGTTGATGTTGTCAGATGACATTGATAATGATGATGGTGCTCATGAACTAATCATGAGATAGTTTGTACGACTATGATGATGCTACCGATTGAATGGTATGTTTGTGCTCAAGACCATTTCCTTCCATACCTCCCTATCTAGGAGGGAGTATTGATATTATGGTAGTTGCGGGAGGTATTTACCTCCACATGTAACCCTGACAAGAATAAAATATTCCAGGAAGCAAGAAGAAACCCTAAAGCATTAAACTTAACCCTAGAAGACAAGTCAGCTCAAAAAAATAATTAATATTAAGTATTTAGCCTCCAGAATGAGAAGCCAACCTAGAAAACTTAGGAAAACAGTATAAATACAAGTATCCAGACCTCATTTTGTACACACGGCTCAGAATTTCATCTGGGAAGAAGTGCGCACTGCAGAAATTGGGCAAGTGCGCAATTCTGGGGAGCAGATGCAGTTGGTAGCTGCAACAATCTGTTTTCCTAGTTTATGCTTAGACTTTCTATTGGTTATGGTTGGAATCTTTTATTAGTATTGGTTATGTTTGCTTGGTGCATTAGCCTTGGTTGGCTATTGGTTTTCTTCATGAATCATTCTCTATCAAGGTTAAGGTGCTCAGGGGTGTCTTGGGCCTATGGTTGGGTGACAATATTGTTATATTGTCTATGGTTAAACGAGCACATCCATTACTTTCTAACAGGTTATGCATGGCTACAATGTTTATGTGTCATTGGGCTTATAAGTATTGTTTTTTTAGCATGGCATGGGTATGGGAGAGGTTGTTATGCTTCAACAAGGTGCAATCAATAACACAAGTGAGCTTTTGTGTATATTGAATGACACAGTCAGGGTTGTCGAAAGGAGTTTAGGGTTGTCGAAAGGAGTTTGGGGATTCTAACACTAATGTATATAAACTATTTTCTAACGGTTTTTTGGATATAAAACTATATTATTATACAACTATATTATTAAAAGAGTTTTATAGTTTTGGAGTCATGTCATCTGTTGTAGAGTAACTCATTTTGTTGTTAGACAAATTGATAGAGTGTTTTATATTCATAACACATTAGAGGGTTGACATTTCTGAAAAGTGTCCATCTGAGCTTGATTAAGATTCTACTGAGAGAAATTTTCTATAGATAAATATAAGGGAGATGTGTAATTCCTTTAGTCCCCAACATGGATATTACAAGTGGTATTTTTAAAATAAACCATTTATTATTTATTTAAAATATTTTTACACCGTTCTAAAACTAAATGAGTTGATGCCTTCCATAATTTTATTATTGAATGCACTATTATTTATGTATAGGTAAAATTATACATAATATATTATGTTAGCATTTATGAGTTAGTTATAGTTTGATTTGTTTCTAGTATGGTTACATTACAAAATGGGAGTAGTCTAATTGGGAATTCTCAACAAGGTGAACCCCTACAGTCATTGAACCTGACATTTTGACTTGTCAACACAACACTTTAACATTGGTACAAGGATGAAATGAAGGGTCCAAGGACCTAAATAATGCCTCTAAGGCTTAAGGTCCATGGACAAGGAATCAAAGAACCACACATGACCTTTGTAGGGAATATTTTCACTCACATTGAGAGTAGGAGCATCATTATGAGGTATTATGCCCCCAAGACATCTATCAAGGATATAACAATGGTTAGGGTATGAAATCAAGGTCATTAGGCCTTAAATGAGGCTTCACAAGCTTCGCATCCATGAATAAGGCCTCAAAATACTAGACATGACCATTGTAGGGGATATTTATTCTTTGAGTAAAATTACATGAGTGTTAGTTAGAGGAATTGCACACCACAATCATGTATTATTTCCTTCATAATATCAAGGGATGAAATTAAGGGCCTTTCATTCGAAATGATGTTTCTCAGGCTTGATGGTCATGGAGGAAGCATCCAACCACTAGTCATAACCTATTTAGTGGATCTTTGAACTCCAACTAAGACTATAAGTGTGGTTAGGATTTAATGCACACCACATACACCCATGTAGAGGATCTTTCATATCTATATGGGAATATGAGTGTTGCTAGTAGGTATTGTGCACCTTTGACATATCAAGGCCATGCCAATGTTTGATAGATGAAATAAAGGGTCTTAGGCCTTGAATGAGTCTTATAGGGATATACATCCATGAGAAAGGCCTCAAAGAAAACCACATGATGATTGTTGAGGATCTTTGGGCTTTGGTTGGAATTACATGAGCATTAATAAGAGGAATTCCATACCATGGACATGTATCAAGTCCTTCATAATATAGAGGGATGAAATAAAGGGCCTTAGGTCCTGAATAATTATTCTTATGATCAATGGCCATGGATGATCCAGGTGGATATTTGTGGCCACCCACCTATTCCAACTGGCTCCTTGTGTCCATTTTTTGTTCAACACATTCTTCTGTACTACTTTGTAATTTTGGGTTCTACACTTATGGGGTTGTCTGAAGCCCCACACATCCTCCATGTGGATACAGGTGGCCTCTTGCCTAATCCAACTGGATTATTTTGTATGTGTTCATGTTAGCACATCTTGTTTTACTTCCAGGGTCGTTTTGGGGCCCTAAACTATGCTTTTTTGGGTCTCCACAGTCAAATTGTAGACAAAGTCAGAGTTTGACGGTGTAATGTGTAGTTCTCTGAAATACCTTTCCAAAGGGCTATCATGCGATTAAAATGGAGTTCATATGCAAAATTTATGACCCTAGGAAGTTGAGGTACCAAATTACACCAACTTACGCATAAGGCCCACATGACTTTTGGTGTTTCACCTTCTAGGGTTAGGTTTTTGGATGTCTAGGGTTTTGGAATTCATGAGTAATATCAAAAAGGCCTCTGGAGC
>ML778566.1:101007-121070 GCA_009831015.1 Picea engelmannii | reverse complement strand
AACAGTGAATAATATTTTGAAGGAGAGGACAAGGTTGTGAAATTTGTAATAGCATTTCTCTTCAGGCATGATATCAGCCCATCTTGTACTGATACGGCAGCCATGACCACCGGACAGAAAAGAATACACCATACACATGATACACTAATCCATTTCAAGTAGCCCAAATCCGCCATTGTAGATGCACTAAACAAATTTCTGATGAAGAACCCGACCTCTCCTGGTCTGATTATAAGAACAGCTAGTCTATTCGGATTAGGTCTGCAAACGTTGCGTTTTTTAGTGGCTTCTGGTGCAATGCCCACTTACGTTTTTGACTTGTCTTCTCATGGAATGCAAGTCAACGGAGGCCTCTAAAAGTTAATATGCCATTCATTTAAAGTGGAAAGTTATATATTTTTATATTATATTTTATTTTTCTTCCACTAAAATCAAATTGGAATGGCTAGTATTCATGTTTTCATCATTTGAAGTTGAATGGTATATATTCTTTCAATTTTTATAGAAGGTATATATTCAATCTTTCTGTTACGATTAAAAGTTGAAAAATAAATTATATTTTAATTACAAGAGTAAATTAAATATATATTAGTCTTTTGGAATAAGATATGCAAATTATGAGTTTTTTAGTGGTTTCTAGTGGAATGTTCACTTAAGTTTTTGACTTGTCTTCTCATGAAATGTATTATTAGGCTTGACTTTCTATTAGTTCACGGTTGACCATAAAATATATACCCCTTTATTCAAAGTTTTAAAAAATAATTATTTATTTTAAATTTTAAATCTCATTATCTTATTAGCCAAAAACTTTGAAGTCTTATTGCTATCTTCACTTCCCCAATGTTATTGTAATAAATATTTCTTGTTTTTTTTTATATATATTGTCAAAAGTTGGGGGCCCAACTTGTTAAATAAATAACCCTTTCTTTTTTGGCATGAATATGCAATTTTTATTTTTTTTGTTGTTCTCATTTAATGGGTACCTTTTTCCTAGGCACATTTAAATAAAATAAAATAATATTTGGTAGGTAGGATTCAAATGATGACAATTGTACTTTTTTTTCACGCCCCTTTCTTACCATTAGCAAGAACTTGTTTTATTTGCATATCATAGGGGATCTTAACCACTGCTTCAAATACGGTATTGGGAAGCACGGACTGTGGAACCTCAATATCCACAGGTTTTTTGGCCAAGTGACAATTGGCACATAGAATACGTCCAGTTGCTTCTCCGGGATTTTCATAACCCTGCTGTGCAAAAATGGGATATGCATTCGAAATGGATGTCCCAGTTATGATATGTATCATGATCAGGACGGAAATTAACCGAGTCATCTTTTTTTTCAAGTCATAAGTATTTCTATTTTGCATGGTTCAATTATTGGTTAAAGTTAAAATAAAATAATATAATATTTTGTACAATTCAAAGTTGATGGCATTTGTATATTTTTTTTCACAATTTTTTTAAGGATTAAACTTAAATATAATTTTTATTTTTATATTACAAATTTTGAGTGTTAATTTTAAATATAAGTTTGAGCGTTTTATAATGTATAATCTAAATGTTTTATGAAATTGGTTTTTTTTTAGATCATTTAAAATAATGTATAATCTATTAGCTGGAGTTTGACCAAAATACGGTGGATTCAATACAACTGTTATTTTATTTTATTATACTTGTGTAGCTGCAGGTATACACTACCATGCAGCTTTCTTTTGTTTGTAATTACACCAAGAATGAGGATTCCTTAAATTTATTGCTGGGTAGTGAAAAATATTCCAAATTTATATAAGAGAGTTGGGCTTTTGAGAATACATTCTAATGCAATTAAGTCAATGCTTTTATCAAATTTGTCATGTTTTAAGCACCTACTTCTCTCAATTCCAATGACCATTCTCACCTTACCCAGGTAAAAATAATTATGTATGTTTTTAATACCTATTTATATCTCTCAATTCCAATGACCATTCACATGTATCCAGCTTAACATTAATTTTAAATGTTTATTTTTTATTGTAAAAAAAATCGATGATGAAATAAAAAGTAAAGTCCACTTTGACAAAACTGATGAACAACCGACCATCCCGTCACTCGCCTTCAAATAACGGATACCGATAGCCTCTGTCATGAAACCCTTGTCAGTCAATTCAACGTTCTTGCATATACAGGACTCCATTAACACGGTCTAGATTCCATCTTAAAGGACAACACGTGGACGAATGATATCCATTATGCGCATAAGTTTTATTTTGGACTGGTAGGGTAAGTGGGGTTGGTTTTGTTGGATGTGTGAAAAGCTATATGTCACTAATGATTGTCAGGGTGTTTTTTTTTTTAAATCTGGTTAGATGTTGAATAATGTGTATACAATCCACCAAAGAAAGATGTTACATATTATGTTGCTTATTAACTAGCACAGCCACATAATTGTGGCTGATGAACGTCGAAAGGCATATCTCATCTGCAAATAAATTTTAATTCTTTTTTCCCTATATTATTTACAATCAAACTTTAATTAACATATTAAAGTACAAACAAATCCTAATTTTTGTACAAACCTTAATTACAGTTTTAAAATGAAATAGTATGAAAAACTGAGCTACCACATAATCCATGCAGATATGCAAATGGTCAGGTGGTCTCGCATTGCACGGAATTTACCAGGAAGAATTACTGGAGAAGTGGTAGTACAAAAAAAGATTAATCTACAAGCTATGAGTGGCAGCTGGGCCATTGATACCAAAAACCTAGTACATTTTGAACGTTCAATTTCAGGATAAACAGTTTGTTCAATTTCAAGATAGACAGTTTGTTCAATTTCAGGATAAACAGTTTGATTGCAACAAATTTTGCGATCATCGACAAGCCCTTGAACATTCGTCTAAATATAAACACGATCTATGCGAACTCCCAAGGTTTCTTTTCATTACAGGGTATTCTGAATCCGATTCTTCCAACGGTGGAGTTTTATGAAGAAATTTTTGTAATGCAACTTTTGCATTTTGATCAGAGTTGGCCTTTATTTTCTCTTTGTGGGTTGAATGGTTTTGCACATTTTCTATAGATGGTGAAAGTAATTGATAGCTTCCAGTGCTTTATCTCCACCGTATGTTTACCTTGCAAACACAAATATCCAAAAAAAAATTATTAAAACTGTAAAAAGTACTCTTGATGTCTCGAAACACTAGATGTTTTGAAAATAAAAAACGTACCCTAGCAATGATTTGAACATTGATTGATTTTTTTTAAACTATAAAGAGTACTCTTGATGTGTCGAAACCCTAGATGTTTTGCAAATAAAAAACGTACCCTAGCAATAATTTGAGGGTTGAAAATAAGTCTTACCATACACCCAAGAAGGCTGCAATAGCGAGCCAGAGATACGCAAGCAATAGATGAAGAGCTATGATCCAACCAGAGGTGAGGGATCCCACAATCGGACTATCCAAGGTTGATCAATCCAAACGATCTAGAATGATCCAGTGACATGCGAGCGATCGACAAACAGGACTATCCAAGGTTTAGAAATCCAGAAAATAAATCCAGGGTAGTGACAGATTTGAAATGCACAGGGATTAGGGAATTTCGTAAAGAGAGATCTATGCAGCAAAGTGTAGAAGTGAAACCGCTATTCGATGGAGTGGAGATAAACCGCGAGCTGAGGGAGTGGAAATGTCACTGTAGAGTGCACCATCCAAAGGAAGCCCACATGACACTTGGCCATGTCGATCATAGGGAAAAGTATTAAATGCAGTAAAAGAACTTAATTGCAATTAAAAAAACGTGGCCTGTGTATCATAAATCAAAATTGCAATATAAATTTAAACTGCAAATTGCAAAGCGTGGCTTGTATATCACAAATTAAAATTGCAAAATGGCTCAGGTATATGAGGCGTCTGTTTCCCATAAATTTAAACGTGTTCCCCATAAAATTTAATCTGCATCCAAGCATGGCGTATATCATAAATTAAAATTGCAAAACACCTCAAGTATATGAGGCGCTCGTCTCCCATAAATTTGAACGTGTCTCTCATAAATTTAAACGTGGCACCGTGTCTCATTAATATTGCAAAAAGGTTAATTATCTAAACGTGGAATATAGTGTTACAGTAATTTTTTAATATGATTAGGTAAATGTTAAAAAGTAAACAGGTTAACCGATGCATTCAAAAATACAAGAAAGTTATGAAGAGTAAATCACATTCATTGATTTGGAAGGACGACTAAGAATATGCCAGCATCTTCAATTTTTAGCCATCAGATTATAATTTTAGATTAAAAGGTAATTAATTGTGTCCATTGTCAATAGGTATAAGCCTTTCAGCATAATTATTAATTATTGATTTAGCCATTTTCCATAAAAATATTTTTTTTCATATATATGTAATTTTATTGTTATATTTTTTCTCATATATGTGTAATTTTATTGTTTTTAATATAGAATACAAATAATATTTTTTATTTTTTAATATAGAATACAAATAGACTTTTTTTGTGTCTTAATAGAATATGTTTATTTTTCATTTTTCTATCTTGGTATTAGAGTTGGTACATCACCTACTCTCTCATTAGAGAGGATTGTTATCATACAAATTTTGAAATTCTAATTCATTATACATATATATAATTAGCTTAGAATGTGAGAGTAGATTATTTATGATTACTATTTTTTGTGTGAATATTTTATGTGTATTAAATTTTCTCTTTTGCATTTTTTAAAATATTGTGACCCAGTGGATGACCCCCTTATTTGTGGGACAAGGGACCCCCTCTGCCTAGCGATTTGACTGGTAAAGTCTACAAAGGTATACATACCCTACCCCCCTCTGGATTTGAACTTGTGACCTCTTAAGAGGAAACACATGTTCTTAACCATTAGGCCCACTACCCAACAAATTAATCCAATAAGATTATACAGAGATTATTTCTTGCTGCAAGGCCCTAGAACTCAGAAATGTGTCCAGGACTGAAAAATCCCCTCATGGAGTCAAAATGGGCTTTAAACAACCTGCACTTTTTCTAGTGAAAAATTTGTGTGAAAAAATGAAACCTGGAAATCAAAAGAGTAATGGGAACTAAGAAAGCCAGAAGAGTTATCCTTGGAAAAGGCACTTTGGAATGGTTTACTCATTGTCACAAATCCACCAGTTGGTGTTCGATAAAGGAATTGCACCATAGGTTTTCTGGTCGTTTCTTCAAGTAGAAGGGTGTTATTGGGTATGGTGTTTAACTAGAAGGCAGTAAGGTGGTATTGGTTTCATCATTAGAGTTGTTTAGTAAAATAATTTTTTATGATTATTGCAAACATATTAAGCATGTTTATGAAATAAATAATGATGACGAATCTCTTAAATTAAAGATGAAAGAGGTTATAGAGAACTAGGGAGCACCATGGTTGGGTACCTAGGTGTCTCTATAAATGGAACTATGTCCATAGAATGAATAGTAATTCATTCATAAAAAACAAGGAATTGATTTAGTGCTATGAAGCAATTGTATCTTCAAAGTTAGAAGGGATCAAGTGGAAGTTCAAATCAACATGGATGATTGTCCAGTTAGTTCAAAAGTTGTGGATCTGTGGAATGATCCCTCATTAGTTGTTGAGGCATGCATGTGGATTTCACTCTACTAGTGAGGTTACTAGACATGCATGTGGATTTCTCTTCAATAATTGACTTCCGGAGATTCATGATTAGAGATTGAGGTGGATGTAACGACCTCCTCATTACGACAAGAACTCTGATAACAGGTGCAAAATTTTTATTTTTTATTTTTTATTTTTTATTTTTTATTTTTTATTTTTTATTTTTTATTTTTTTTGGTGTGTGCGCACGTGTAGAAGTAACAGACACGCTTGACTCTATGTTTCCACTCGACAACCAACAAGACGCAACCATGATGTTCATCACAAGAAGACTGAGGGAACACAACAGGTAACTACAAGCAATAATGACCATAGACACAGGGCGCACAACGCAAACATTTAACGACATACTGGGTTAGGCACAGTACGAACATAGAGGGAAGGATCCATAGTAGTAGATCTTACTATTCTGCACAGGAAAGAAGGGCGTTTAATCTTAGTTCTCTGCTCCGGAGAGAGAGAAGGTCAGATAGGCTCCTGGCCGACTGCTCAGGCAGAAACTAGTAATCTCCATCAGGTGTGTCGCAAGAGTGGAAACCCTGCCTTTAAAGGGCCCGAGACTCTTGATACGGCACAGGATCCTTTACACAAAAATAATCACACACCGACTTATATACTGGGCTCCAATGAGGTGTTTCCATCCCGCCTGACACAAGCAACCCAGCAAGGCAAGACCACCAAGAACTACAAAAATCAAGGACCACCACTACCACTATGGGAGACGCAAGTCAGAAGGACTCTAACATCGACCAACCACTATGGAGACTCAATGACCTTAGTCATAGACCAACTACTCCATTTATTTTCCATTAAGTGATGCGTTACCCACCTAGTCTTATACAATGTACGTTAATTAAGTGCAAATCCATGTTTACTGAATCATAAAGAACTTACCATATCATCACCATAACATAACCATATCCTCGCCTTCTACATCACATTAGCGGTGCAATTAAAATGAGGATGACCTTACCTTTTGTTCGATATGAATAACAACAGAACTACCAACAGCCTAACCCTAAATAACCACGTATTTACCTTTATAAATAGAATAGCATTGTAATTTAAACTAAGAAAGGCTTTTCATTACCAACATTGTAAATAACTAAAAATCGATGTTAACATAATAGTTTAAAATCAAATGGGAATCCATATTGTAATCTGGTTGTAGAGGAATTCTTAGCATTGTATTTCGAATTAATAAAGGCCTTTCATTACTAACATAAAACATCCCATTTTAATAATACACTAAATTTGCCATAAAGTAACCAATCATTACATTTCATGCTTCACCCCCAATTAAATAGTAATTAATAAACTCATGGCAATTTCATAAGAATTAAACAAAAACCAATTAAATAACAAATTGATTAACAATTAAACAAATATCATTACAATTACTCCTTTTACATTCCCTTATATTATTTCAACGATTATTTAACATTTCTACCTTATAAAGTCATAACTTATTAGCAATAATTACCATAAAACAAATATCATAATATTATCTTGACCATAAGCGTTAACATTAGACATTGCATCACATTAATCATTTCCAAGCACCATAATGACCTTAGCATTGACTTGGCCAAAAGCATTAACATAACAATTCATTGCCTTACACTTCATTACATTCTATTGAATTAATTTCCAGTAACATAGCATTCCTTTCATTACATCCAAATAGAATATATATAACATCAAGATTCTAAGAAATGAAAGCAGAACTATTCCCTCATAATGATATAAAACAGGACAGTTGTATATAACCACCATTTCCCTTTTTGAGAGTTGGTTCTTAATTCGATGAGAACCCAAAATTATAATTTATAATTGTGTGGCATCACCCATACAGTTATTATGGTAATACACTTATATAAGCAATAATTAAAGCTAACTTGATTGTCAAAAGCGAATGAGCCATTAGTCTTGTTAACCTCAGAAGTCCTCTTAGACTGACTGCTACCATTTTAAAGGAGAAAGGAGGCAATGAACAAGTGTTTTAAGGACAGAACCGGGCATCTAAGTAAGCGAAGGAAACAGGCATTAAATAATACGCAAGGGGGGTATCTGATTCCATTCGCTACCAGATAAGGCAAGATCTCAGGGCGAGGAAAGGCTCAGGGGTTTAAGCAGATTCGCTTAGCTTTAAACGAGATCAACCTTCCGTCAAAGGTGATCAGGCTGGCAAGGCATCCAGACGGCGCAGGGAGTACAGCTGTCGAAGGGTCACGATTCCTACATACAATTTACTGTCGTTTATGACATTCCCAAAATCAACACTCACTGGACTACTGCCCAGGATTTACTGCTGGTAAATACATTCCTCACAATCAACGGTCACTGAAAAAAAAATTCAAGGCGGGTTCTCAGATTTGTTAGTCATGCCGAAGCTTCCTAAACTAGGGCTGGTAAGTCGACCCTTGTATTCGGATTTCTAACGCGGGATTTCGGTGAACTCGGTCCACCCCAGGTCTGGTGCGCTCCAAGCGGGACGAGGAGAATATTCAAGGGATGGGGTGGGTCATCGGTGTAACAGCCAAGACAACACGGGTTGCTGTGCAGCTCTCCATAAAGGGGCATACATGGCTCGCTGTGCTGACAGACCAACTCCTCGATTCACTCAACACCACGTCATTTAAACACTCACGGGTGAAGGCGCACCCAAAGGGGCAATCGTGCAAGTCTAGAGACTCACAGGTGACGGTTACCTCACCCCGAACCCGACGACTAACTACCCATAAAAAATAAAATCAATACACCTTCCTGAGTTCGCCCAAGAGTTGGGTCAGGTAAATAAGGGTCGCTCTCAGGAACCGAGGCGCAAGTACTTATTGAACAAAACCATAAAAAGGAAAAACGCCTGGGTAAGATAGTCGTTACCGCAGAGAAAATGGAGTGGAGCACGGTGGTAGAGTAAGGAACCTGAAGTGGATAAAACTGGAACTGACATCGCCCTTGCATAGGCAATGGAAATAGGTAGGGTACCGTGCCACAACCAAACTCAAAAGACAAGCAAATCGCAGGTCTTAAAGCTTTCCAGTGCAGAGATAGTTTTATCTCTTTCAAGCCAAAAAAAAACGCAGACAACAACGCATGGCACAGCGGGAAATCACACAGTGGTAACTATGCTATGTTGGCAACGCTTCCAAGTGTATACCACCATGCAATAAACTAGGAAAGAGATTGCTAAGTACTGTAATCTTTACATCCAGGGTTTAATTGCCAAAATACATCATTCGGGAAAATTACAACACAAGAGTAACGCAAAACATGAAGGTCTGAATTAACCACAACAAAATGTAAAAACACCATGGCAAGGTAAAAACAAAATGACGGTAAGTTAATAACGAAATACCCACAGTAAATAAAGAAAACGAAACGATTTTACATTTTCCAGAACACATAAAACGATTTTACATTGGCCATGACGATTTACAAAACGATTTTACATTTGCCAGAATACCAAGATAACAAACTCAGACAAGAACCCATTGAGTTATCCTATGGCCCAAATACAATGATAAAACAAGTCAATCTACCCTTCCATTAATAAGTAGACCCGCATAAACCCTAACACATTCTACCATAAAAATATGAGAAGCATACCTGTGCCTTTTCGCCTCCTCCGAAGGTTTGTCCGCGCGTTCCGTGCAATCCTGCTCGTCGACCGTCAAGAACTCACCGGTACCTCCCATCCAATCGCTAGGGGTACTCTTCTTCCCCTTTAGCCCCCCGAGCCGCAAAGGGGCCACACACAGTCCAGACAGTAACCTAGCTTCCCAGCTCGCCTCCAAGGCTGAGCTACCACTCTAATACAGCTGAGAAAATCCCCAACTCCTCACAAGCAATCCATCCAGTTTTCTGTTTCGACAGCATAAAAATCCTAATGGCCCATCCCCTTTCCCCATGCCCCTTTCTTTTTATCCGGTTTTGACCTAAATCACATTTATTTTAAGTTTTAATCAAAAACCCTCTAAAAATTCTATGTCTTACAAGTGTCACTCATCCCCCACATTTTTCCAAAAATTCTTTTTCCCTCTTTTTTTTTTTGTTTTTAAAAAAAAAACTCAAAAGGTAAATGCGCTAAGCATATTTTCTTTTTATTTTTTTAAATTCATATATATATATATATATATATATATTTATTTATACTCCAACTTGTTAAATAATTTTATTACTATTGGTTCAATCTGAGTTTATGTATGGGTTTTAAGGAATATAGTTTAGTCCCTTAAGCATTCAATTTATTCACTAATGGTTATGCATTCTGTCAATCAAAACTATGGCTTTTGGTATTCGTTTATTTATGAATTAGTTTAATTTTTGAAAAACTATTGCATTCATAAGGGAGTTATGCTTTCGATAAGTTAATGAACTCTCATTGCAGGTTGCGGTTAAAGAAGGAGAGGCCTTCAATGAAATTTATTGTCCGAGTTAACTAAAACGTATCCGTTGATATATTGGTTGTAGTTGGATGAAGTTAACACTAATGAATTCAAGAACTAGAGCTCAAGTACGTTCTAAAAATTGTATTCTCGTTGCACTACATTGAGGTGCGCACCCTAGCCTAAAATCGCATAATGATGTTTTGCTTAATTATTTTAATGGTTATTAGGGTTAATTGTTATTACTAAAGATATTTGGGTATAGGATTAGGTCAAGATTCATAGGAGCAATTTCATTTAGAATTAGGGTTAGGCTCTTTTTAGAGTTAGAGTTAGGGCCTTTTTCCTTAAGGTTAAACGAAATTTTTATCTTAGAGAAGTTTCCTTTTTTTATTTATTTAGGTTTAGACTTTGAACTGGACGACGATTTCTTTAGGGGTGTCGTTTTTAAGAATTTATTAAGGTGTTATTGTCTTAGGGATATTTAGGTTTGTTTCCTTCATCCACATCAATGCGACCTGCCCTTCAGGACGCACCTCGTGCTCCAAGGGTGCCACTCACCTCGTTCATTTCCTTTGTGCGACGTGCCCTTCAGGATGCACCACGTGCTCCAAGGGTGCCACTCACCAACTGGACTGATTGGTAGACATCTATAACCCCTGGAGTCAACACTTCGCCAGGTGAACTTGTGGAAGACTAAGGGTTCTAAGGAATAAGGCCCCCGCCTTATTGCGCGCCCCTTAGAATCATCGTGAGCGACTATCACAGTCTGCCCTCACGACATCATGGATCCTCTCGAACTAGGTAATCGTTAACCTACAGTTCGAGCCACGATGGGAGTTCTAGTAGGCGGTGGCAGGGTTGTTGTCCACCCCTTTCCCTCAACCTCTCTGGAAATCGTGTGTGGCCCCTTTACTCCATGTATGAGTCTGGACGACAAGCTATCGTTAGCCTACATCATCAACAATCATGTCAGAAATGTCAACATCACATCGTCGACTCAAATGAAATATCACAGTAAATAAATCAACTTAAAAGCACACTCCCTGACTCAATCCGGAGTCCAAGGGGTTCCACCGATGCCTCTGAATCCTCCAGGTCAAAAACCCTGCACACTCAATAAAACTGGGTCAATAGCTCATGTCTACATCATGTCGTCTGTCACTCGCATCATAAGTATAAATGGTTTAACATCACAAAAGTCCAGATCACTTGTGAGCAAGTGTCCTCAAAAAAAAGTTTTCTCAGTGCGCCAGAGCGGGATGTTACATACACCCCCTCTTGGTCTAAACTTCGTCCCAAATTTTCTCAGTATAATGTCGAAATAAAAGTACCACAGTATCATAAGTACCACAGTATCATAAGTCTATCTATCAAACAAAAATGGAAACTGCTGGCGCATCTCATATGCGTCCTCCCAGGTCGCCGAGTGCGGATTATAACTGTCCCACTGGACCTTGACCTGATCTACCGTTCGATGTCGTAACTGTCAAACGCAATGATCTAAGATGCAAACCGGCTCAGCCATGAGCGCTCCCTCGTCTGATACCTGCAAGGAACTCAGGTCAATCACGTGTGTAGGATCACTAATATAATGTCTTAAAACAGATACATGAAAAACATCGTGCATACGCCTCAAAGAATCAGGCAAGGCTAGTCGATAGGCTATGGGCCCCTTTCTCTCCACAATCTCGAAAGGTCCCACGAACCTAGGAGAGAGTTTAGCTCCCTTTCTAAACTTGATCGAACTCTTATTCGGTTTAACCCGCAAGAAGACTCGATCGTCGACCTCATAACTACGGTCGACTCGGTGCACATTGGCATAACTCTTTTGTCGATCCTACGCTTCTTTAATCATTTGTCTTATGGTTTGCATTTTCTCTTCCATTTCTTGGATCGCTTCTGGTCCCACCAGGACCCTATCCTCAAGCCGATCCCAGCTCAAGGGTGTCCGACACGGTCGCCCATCAAGGAACTCAAAAGGCACCATCTTAATGGTGCTCTGGTAATTGTTGTTGTAAGCGAACTCTACTAGAGGCAAGAATTCCTCCCAACACTTTTGTTGGTCCATCACGTACATGATAAACATGTCTTCCAATATTTGGTTCGTTCGTTCGGTCTGCCCATCAGTCTCTGGGTGGTATGCAGTACTAAAATTGAGTTGGGTTCCCAAGGCCTCTTGGAAACTCGTCCAAAATCGTCCAATAAACACCAATCCTCGATCAGATATAATCTTCTTAGGCATGCCATGCAGCCTCACAATCTCACTGATGAAAATTCTCGCTATGTCAGGTGCCTGATACGTCGTACGCACGGGAATACAGTGAGAACTCTTCATCAGAGTGTCTACTACTACAAAAATTGAGTCGTGTCTCCTTGCCGTCAGTGGCAATCCAACAATAAAATCCATCGAAATGACTTCCCATTTCGATTCCAGAATGGCATGTGGTTGAAGTAAACCTGTCGGGTGTCTATGCTCAGCCTTTACCTGCTGACACTCTAGGCATCTAGCCACAAAGTTAACTATGTCGGCCTTCATCCCTTTCCAAAAGAATAATGGTTTAAGGTCTGCCCTCATCTTCGTAACCCCCGGGTGAGCCATGTAAACTGCTCTATGAGCCTTGCTTAGGATCAACATCCTCAACTCGTCGTTTGGCGGTACGTAAATCCAACCTCTAAACCTCAATAACCCATCGCTATCAAAAGAAAATCCTTCATATCGTGGTACCATCATTGTGTTTTGTCTGATAAAATCCTCGACTTCTTTGTACCAGTCATCGTCACGCTATAAAGTGAGAATCTTCTCACGTAGATTCATTTGAAGAGGCAACACCGAAAAGATGCATGGCCTCCAACTCAAAGCATCCGCCACTCAGTTCACTGTTCCCTTTATGTAAGTAATCTCGAAGTTGTACTCGCTAAGCAATTCCGACCAATGTCGTTGTCGCGCATTCAGGTCGCTTTGCGTGAAAATGTGTTGCAGCCCACAATGATCAGTCTTTAATTCAAATTTTCATCCAACAAGGTAGTGTCTCCAAACCTTCAAGGCATATACGATGGCTAATAACTCCAAATCATGCGTCGCGTAGTTTTCCTCATGCCTTCTCAGCTTCCTCAAAATGTAAGCAATCACTCATCCGTCTTGCATCAAGACTCCGCCTAAACCTTCCTTGTATGCGTCAGTGCATACCAAGAACTCTACGTCCATGTCAGGGACCTTTAGTATCGGTGCTGTCGTCAACAACTCCTTAAGCCTCTGAAATGCTTCCGCGCATTTCTCGGTCCAGACAAACTTCTTGTTTTTCTTCTACAATTCCGTGATCGGATTTTCTATCTTTGAAAATCCCTCGACAAACCGTCGATAGTATCCTGCTAAACCCATAAAATGACGCACTTCTGTGACATTCGTCGGCGCAGGCCATTCCATAATAGCCTCAACTTTGGCTGGATCCACGGCGATACCTTCGCCGGAGATGACATGCCCTAAGTAGTGAATCCTTGATTGATAAAAAGAGCATTTGGACAACTTCCCATATAATTTGTGTTCTCGTAAACATTGTAGTACCAAGCACAAATGTTCATCATGCTCCTCCGTCGTCCGAGAGTAGATCAAAATATCGTCAATGAATACTTGGACGAACTTGTCCAAGTACTCGCGAAACACCCCGTTCATCAAACTCATGAATACCCCTGGAGCGTTTGTCAATCCAAACAGTAGAACAGTAAACTCATAATGTCCAAATCTCGTCTTAAAGGCGGTCTTAGGGATGTCATCCTCCTTGATCCGTAGCTGGTGATACCCAGATCGCAAATCGATCTTGGAGAACACCGTCGCACCCTTCATTTGATCGAATAGATCATCAATTCTTGGTAAGGGATATTGATTCTTGATTGTAGCCTTGTTCAGTTGACGGTAGTCAATGCAAATCCTCCATGATATGTCCTTCTTTCGTATGAAAATAACTGGTGCACCCCACAGTGACACACTAGGACGTATCAGTCCCAGGTCCAACAACTCCTTCAGTTGCATTTTCAACTCTTACAACTCCGGGGTCGACATCCGATAAGGTGTTCTTGCTATCAGTTCTGTTCTCGGTTTCAGGTCTATGGTAAACTCCAGTTCCCTTTCTGGCAGCATCCCAGGCAACTCCTCTGGAAATATGTCCGCAAACTCCTTCACCACTGGAAGGTGTTCTAGACCTTCCGCTACTCCCTTCTCATTTAGTGCAAGGATCGCATAAAGTTTGTACCCCTTGCGCATACTCTTCTGTAACTGTAAGGAAGAGACGAACCGCAGGGAAACTCCCTAGTTCCTTCCTACAATCACACGTCTCTGTCCTTCGTCATCAACCAAGATCAACCATTTTGTCTTACAGTTGAGTATCGCCTCATGCATTTCCAACCAATCCATACCGATCACGACGTCATAAGATCCTAAGATCGTCACGTACAAGTTGACCCTCGTGACAAACTCTCCCAGGTTAAGGGCACAGCCCGTAACCTTTCCTCCAACCTTCTGTTTGGCTCCCGAAGCCATCTCCACGAAGCTAAACTCATCATGTTCGACTGCCTTTACCTTAATCCTTTTTAGCGCTGCACCAGAAATGAAACTCTCAGTAGCTCCTGGGTCTATTAAAATACTAAGGGTCTGGTCAGCGACAGTACCTGTCGTCTCTAGCAGAGTCGACTGGTGCTCTGCCTGACGGTTATTCACCGCTGCATGAATCCGATGGGCCTTGCCCATATCTCCCACGGTAGCGGGTCAGGCTGATCCGGACACCTTGGTCCTCTCCACAAGACAGTCACGCTGGTAGTGTGGCTCCCCACACGTCCAACACCCCTTCTTCGGCCCAGTAGTCCTGGTGCTCGAAGTAGAAGATGACTGCCCACCGGCCTGAGGCCCTAGTCTGTTTAGCTGAACAGGCCTAAACTGCTGCTGCTGCGGGCAACGTTGTTGCTGGTGCTGTGGTCCTCGATAAGGTGTCCACTGCTGAGGCAGCGATCGTCGAGGTGTAGCAAAAGTGGATCCCCTCTGGAAGCCACAATGTCCCGGCGTACGTCTCGCTGGTGTCTGATGTTGCGGCGTACCAGCTGAACTCTGCCCTGCGGGTCTCGCTGGAGTCCTGTTCTGACCCCCACTAATAAGCTCCTCCTCTGCTATGAGGGCCTTTTGGACAGCGTTGTGCAAGGTTTGAGGCATCAAGATCCTAACCTTCACACGCAGGCTGCCGTTAAGGCCAAACACGAACCGGTTGACCTTGAGATTCTCAATGTTGAGGTGCGGAGCATACCGGAGTAGCTCCATAAAACGTGCCTCGTACTCGGGCACCGTATGACCTCCCTGTCGTAATGCGTTGAACTCATTGAGCTAACGCTTAATGAATTCCTCTGAAAGGTACCTCTCTTGGAACCGTTCCTCAAACAGTTCCCATGACACGTCTTCAACGACCATGTTCAGCTACGGCAGGAGTGTCTTCCACCATAGAAGAGCACTCCCTTTTAGTTGAAAGACCGCCATGTGGACCTTCATGTTGGAGGTATAATTGGGAAGTGCGAAGCTCATCGCCATATTCTCCAACCATGGCTCGGCGGTGTCGTCCGGGGCACCAAAGAACTCAGGAAATTTTACCTTCTCGAGTTCACGGTGAATGCTACCTGTAACAACTGGTGCGCACGACGGAACCTCAGGGGGTGCTGGCACCCTGGCCTCGTCTCAGTCCAATCTACTAATCAGCACCTCGGACATGCGCTGAAAAGATCTCATCATCTCAACAACATCGCCAACTGTTATCTGCTCCTGTCCGAGAACCTGCTCGCCTCCTTGGGGGTTAGACCCCTCAGGCGTGGATGCTACTGGAGGCGTCACGCCTCCTCCCCTAGCACCCCGTCGTCTACCTCTGCGGCGTCCTCTAACCATGATTACCTGCACGCACACAATCAACTCGATCAACAACAGTATAATCAATCTAATCATGTCAACGAAAGTCGTAGTGAATCCCAAGTTGCGGGTCGAACCGGCTCTGATACCATATGTAACGACCTCCTCGTTACAACAAGAACTCTGATAACAGGTGCAAAATTTTTCTTTTTTTTTTATTTATTTTTTTTTGGTGTGTGCGCGCGTGTAGAAGTAACAGACACAATTGACTCTATGTCGCCACTTGACAACCAACAAGACGCAACCATGATGTTCATCACAAGAAGACTGAGGGCACACAACGGGTAACTACAAGCAATAACGACCATAGACACAGGGTGCACAACGCAAACATTTAACGACATACTGGGTTAGGCAGAGTACGAACACAGAGGGAAGGATCCATAGTAGTAGATCTTACTATTCTGCACAGGAAAGCAAGGTGTTTAATCTTAGTTCTCTGCTCCGGAGAGAGAGAAGGTCAGATAGGCTCCTAGCCGACTGCTCAGGCAGAAACTAGTAATCTCCATCAGGTCTGTCGCAAGAGTGGAAACCCTGCCTTTAAAAGGCCCAAGACTCTTGATACGGCACAGGATCCTTTGCAAAAAAATAATCACACACTGACTTATATATTGGGCTACAATGAGGTGTTTCCATCCCGCCTGACACAAGCAACCCCGCAAGGCAAGACCACCAAGAACTACAAAAATCATGGACCACCACTACCACTATGGGAGACGCAAGTCAGAAGGACTCTAACATCGACCAACCACTATGGAGACTCAATGACCTTAGTCATAGACCAACTACTCCATTTGTTTTCCATTAAGTGACGCGTTACCCACCCAGTCTTATACAATGTATGTTAATTAAGTGCAAATCCCTGTTTATTGAATCGTAAAGAACTTACCATATCATCACCATAACATAACCATATCCTCTCCTTCTACATCACATTAGCGGTGCAATTAAAATGAGGATGACCTTACCTTTTGTTGGATATGAATAACAATAGAACTACCAAAGCCTAACCCTAAATAACCACGTATTTACCTTTATAAATAGAATAGCATTGTAATTTAAACTAAGAAAGGATTTTCATTACCAACATTGTAAATAACTAAAAATCGATGTTAACATAATAGTTTAAAATCAAATGGGAATCCATATTGTAATCGGGTTGTAGAGGAATTCTTAGCATTGTAATTCGAATTAATAAAGGCCTTTCATTACTAACATAAAACATCCCATTTTAATAATACACTAAATTTGCCATAAAGTAACCAATCATTACATTTCATGCTTCACCCCAATTAAATAGTAATTAATAAACTCATGGCAATTTCATAACAATTAAACAAAAACCAATTAAATAACAAATTGATTAACAATTAAACAAATATCATTACAATTACTCCTTTTACATTCCCTTGTATTATTTCAACAATTATTTAACATTTCTACCTTATAAAGTCACAACTTATTAGCAATAATTACCATAAAACAAATATCATAATATTATCTTGACCATAAGCGTTAACATTGGACATTACGTCACATTAATCATTTCCAAGCACCATAATGACCTTAGCATTGACTTGGCCAAAAGCATTAACATAACAATTCATTGCCTTACACTCCATTACATTCTATTGAATTAATTTCCAGTAACATAGCATTCCTTTCATTACATCCAAACAGAATATATATAACATCAAGATTCTAAGAAATGAAAGAAGAACTATTCCCTCATAATGATATAAAACAGGACAGTTGTATATAACCACCATTTCCTTTTTTGAGAGCTGGTTCTTAATTTGACGAGAACCCAAAATTATAATTTATAATTGTGTGGCATCACCCATACAATTATTATGGTAATACACTTATATAAGCAATAATTAAAGCTAACTTGATTGTCAAAAGCGAATGAGCCATTAGTCTTGTTAACCTCAGAAGTCCTCTTAGACTGACTGCTACCATTTTAAAGGAGAAAGGAGGCGATGAAAAAGTGTTTTAAGGACAGAACCGGGCATCTATGTAAGCGAAGGAAACATGCATTAAATAATACGCAAGGGGGGTATCTGATTCCATTCGCTGCCAGCTAAGGCAAGATCTCAGGGTGAGGGAAGGCTCAGGGGTTTAAGAAGATTCACTTAGCTTTAAATGAGATCAACCTTCCGTCAAAGGTGATCGGGCTGGCAAGGCGTCCAGACGGCGCAGGGAGTACAGTTATCGAAGGGTCACGATTCCTTCATACAATTTACTGCCGTTTATGACATTCCCAAAATCAACGCTCACTGGACTATTGCCCAGGATTTACTGCTGGTAAATACATTCCTCACAATCAACTGTCACTGAAAAAAAATTTCAAGGCGGGTTCTGAGATCTGTCAGTCATGCCGAAGCTTCCTAAACTAGGGCTGGTAAGTCGACCCTGGTATTCATATTTCTAACACGGGATTTCAGTGAACTCGGTCCACCCCAGGTCTAGTGCGCTCCAAGCGGGACGAGGACAACATTCAAGGGATGGGGTGGGTCACCAAGGTAACAACCAAGACAACACGGGTTGCTGCGCATCTCTCCATAAAGGGGCATACATGGCTCGTTGTGTTGACAAACCAGCTCCTCGACTCACTCAACACCACGTCGTTTAAACACTTGTGGGTGCAAGCGCACCCAAAGGGGCAGTCGCGTAGGTCTAGAGACTCATAGGTGACGGTTACCTCACCCTGAACCCGACGACTAACTACCCATCAAAAATAAAATCAATTCGCCTTCCTGAGTTCGCCCAAGAGCTGGGTCAGGTAAATAAGGGTCGCTCTCAGGAACCGAGGCGCAAGTACTTACTAAAGAAAAGCATAAAAAGGAAAAACACCTGGGTAAGATAGTCGTTACCACAGAGAAAATGGAGTGGAGCACGGTGGTAGAGTAAGGAACCTGAAGTGGATAAAATTGGAACTGCCATCGCCCTTGCACAGGCAGTGGAAATAGGTAGGGTATCGTGCCACAACCAAACTCAGAAGACAAGAAAATCGTAGGTCTTAAAGCTTTCCAGCACAGAGATAGTTTTATCTCTTTCAAGCCAAAAAAAAAACGCAGACAGCAATGCATGGAACAACGGGAAATCGCACAGTGGTAACTACGCTATGTTGGCAATGCTTCCAAGTGTATACCGCCGTGAAATAAACTAGGACAGAGATTGCTAAGGACTGTAATCTTTACATCCAGGGTTTAATTGTCAAAATACATCATTCGGGAAAATTACAGCACAAGAGTAACACAAAACATGAAGGTCCCAATTAACCACAGCAAAATGTAAAAACAACATGGCAAGGTAAAAATGAAATGACAGTAAGTTAATAACAAAATACCCACAGTAAATAAAGAAAACGAAACGATTTTACATTTTCCAGAACACATAAAACGATTTTACATTGGCCATGACGATTTACAAAACGATTTTACATTTGCGAGAATACCAAGATAACAAACTCAAAAAAGAACCCATTGAGTTATCCTACGGCCCGAATACAATGATAAAACAAGTCATTCTACCCTTCCATTAATAAGCAGACCCGCATAAACCCTAAAACATTCTACCATAAAGATATGAGAAGCATACCTGTGCCTTTTCGCCTCCTCTGAATGTTTGTTCGCGCGTTCCATGCAATCCTGCTCGTCGACCGTCAAGAACTCACCGGTACCTCCCAGCCAATCGCTAGGGGTACTCTGCTTCCCCCTTAGCCCCCCGAGCCGCAAAGGGGCCACACACAGTCCAGACAGTAACCTAGCTTGCCAGCTTGCCTCCAAGGCTGAGATACCACTCTAATACAGCTGAGAAAATCCCCAACTCCTCACAAGCAATCAGTTCAGTTTTCCATTTCGATAGCATAACAATTCTAATGGCCCATCCCCTTTCCCCCATGCCCCTTTCTTTTTTTCGAGTTTTGACCTAAATCACATTTAGTTTAAGTTTTAATCAAAAACCCTCTAAAAATTCTATGTCTTACAAGTGTCACTCATTCCCCACGTTTTTTCCAAAAATTCTTTTTCCCTCCTTTTTTTTTTCTTTTTTAAAAAAAAACTCAAAAGGTAAATGCGCTAAGCATCT
>ML778566.1:61773-75704 GCA_009831015.1 Picea engelmannii | reverse complement strand
AAATTAATAATGAATTGAGAAAACAATCAACCTGTAATTGATAATATATTTCTTGAACTTCATGACCCAATCCTCGAATGTGAAGGAGAAAATTGAAGATATCTCCTTTTGTCATGTCTTTAGAGAGTATTTACAATTACATACGAGTTGTCTAAAGAAGATTTTCTTTTGTAGGAGGGCATTCTTTCTTAACATAAGTTAAGAAGCTTTTCTTTTGTAGGGCATTCTTTCTGAACATAAGAACACATACCCCAATTATTAGATTATGAAAGGTCTTTTTATTTTTATTTCTATGTAGGGGTCTTTTATGGTCATTGTTTTTTCTTCTATAGTTTATATGTTTTTAGTTTAATGCTTTAAAAGGAGGGTGAGGTACCCTTTGAAAAGTTGTTTTAAAGGAGTTATAGAAAACTCTAATAGGTTGTGATAAAACAAAGTTAGTATAGTAGTAGGGCTAGAAGTCTTTACAACAATATATTTATTATGAACTAAACATGTCAAGATCGAAATTGGATAATAAAGACAAAACTCATTCCTCCCAACCACTAAAACTAAACCCAATTCACAAACATTATTCACAACTTATTATAAAAGATAAAATCTTATCATTAGACTTCTTTTAAACCAACCATCGAGCTCGAGCTCCCCAAAATCGTTTCCATTAAATCCATGAATTTTTAATATTGTTTGGTTTACAACTTTGTTTACATGGTCCAAATGTATCTCTTTTTGTTTTACCTTTTTGGAAACATATGCAAAAGTTATTCTACGTACTACAAGGCCAAAACCATCCCGTATACAAAGCATCATTAACCTCAAAAAATGACATTGGGAGGAAGAGTGGTAGTCAATATCATAAATATAATTATCTCAATTATCATTTAGGTTTCATAAATATCTTGGGGTCCGTAATGTTTTAATGCGACAACAATAATCAATTTGTAAACTGCCTATTATTTATAATTAGAAGCCCATTCACTACGCGCCGAGCTGTCTCGGCTCTCACTTGTTGACAGGAATGTTCTGAGAATTCCTGAAAACATTGTAAGGATCAATGGTACTCTTTACCTTCACAAGTCTATCATAGTTATGGACAAAATATTTCTCACCCCATGACCTCGCTTCTTCAACCATGGTTGTTCCATTCGGAGCTACACCCAAATCAAGATCCGGATAGTTTACATAAGCAGCCCTGGGAGAGTTGGAAACGTACGGAGTCATATACTCGTATAACCTTCGAATCCAAGCGATAGACTCTGCATCTTCGATCTGATCCTTCCATGATCTCATGATAGAGTATGTGGTTTGATCTTATCATATATAATCTTATACAGTGTTTATAAGATCTTATCATATATAATCTTATACAGTGTTTGTAAACTATCACAGCCATATAAAAGCGGTTGATATATGTGGATAGGCATGAGTCACATCTCTATTTTAGTTTTTCTTATGTGTTAATTATTTTGTCAAAGTCATTAGTAAAGATCATGAATAAATATAATTTTTTATTCAAAATAAATGATATCCATAATAAACTATAAATTATAAATTCTGTTCAAATTAATTGTTTAAAAATAAAAATGATATGTTAGGGTTTTCAAATTAATGAAATTCAATAATAAAATGTATTATCTCTATATATATTTCCTTTTGAATATACTATATTTAACAAAGGCATTAATCTTTTCTTAACATTAATTAGATAACATATTAATTATGCAGCTTTTATATCAGGTGTCTTGTTTTGCATTGGACATCCAACTTTCACCAATTATGTTAGCATTTAATCACAAATATTATGTTAGCATTTAATCATAAATAAAGTTGATATTGTTAGGTTTTCAAATTAAAGTTAGGTTATAATGAGTTTATAATGCTTTTATAAACTCAAAAGCCCAAAATACGTCTTCCCCCATCTTCTTCCTGTTAAGAAGATTAGCTCTTGCATCAATGAACAGGGCATCGATTATATTATTGGTTGCGAGACCATGCTTTCTGGTGAGTAAACTGAATCCTCCTCCGCCGAAATGGCCACCGGTTCCCGGGAGATTGATTTCCTAAGGCGATTTCAGGGTGAGATTGGAATATGCTGATGGAAGGCAGAAAGCCCAGAGAAATGGTTTTATCACACTCTATGCAGCAGAGCCTCAAGAGAATAAAGGAAAGGCTTCAACCACTGAGGATGCATGACAGGATCAAGGTCAGGATCAAAATAAAAAAGAGATGAAATTCCTCCTAGAAGGTCAAGAAATATGACCCGAGTTTCCATTGCATTGATTTCGGCTCAGAATAAGGAGGATGGAATTCTAAATAGAAAAGGAGAGGTAGCAATGCCTGAAGTTGTTGAATTGGAATCAAATTCATGTGGGAAAATGAAACCTTGTCACTGGGAGATGAAATAGATGAAGATGTTGATGCTCATATGATATAACTTGTAGAGGCCATCGTCTAAGAGGGAGTGGCACATGCATCATCCAACAAATAAAAGTGTAAACGAAAAGGTAAGCATAAAATGCCTCCACCTTGCAACTCTCAATTGTTTAGGAAACCTCCATATCTCAGATTGCTCAAAAAAATTGATAGGCTTCAGTTACAAAACTCAAAACTGAAACAAAAACTTGTTGATTTTGAGACATAGGCTTCCAATATTAATGTTATTTTAGAAGCTATTGGCTCTAAAATACCTTTAGTATCAGTTGAGAGTACTGACCATGTGATTGTTGGGAAAGATAATAATGATGAAATGGAAAATAATGGGAATAATATTTCAAAAGAACATAGAAGTACAGAATATTATGAGGATCCCTGGGATATATCAATAGAACACTATGAAGAAGATCCAATTTCAAATCATGAGAATGCCTCAGTGGAGGAAGAGCAGTCACGAGCCAAAATGGAAGACACAATTTCGTGTGTAGAATAGTTCATCAGTGTCATCCTTGATGACATAAAGGTGAACACCTATGCAATCTTGCAACTGAAACATCATTTTCCAAACTAGACAAACAAGGATGAACTATTTTAATTGGGAGTCATTGACAAGGAAAGCCATAGGCAGTCCATTAAGAAGTTGAAGGGAAAATGGTACAAGATGTATATTTCTTAGGAAACTAAATGGAAGAACATGATTCGAGACTACAGGGAACAATTGCCTCATATCCAAGATCAAGTTCAGTAGGTGTGTGGGATAGCTTTGCAAGCATTGTCATGCAGAATTCCATCTAGGATCTATGGCATATTCCTCCAGGAGAGATGGACAAGGTTCAAGATTCAACAGATAGAAAATGGTTGTGAAACTAAGATTCACACCCCAGAGAAATCCGTTGCTCCACTGCTTCATCACATGATCAGGAATTTCTATGTGAATTGTACCATTTTAACTTTCTTATGCAAGACAATTCCAGGTGGAATCCAAACCCCTATTTAGGGGATATACATCTCAGGGCCTTCTCTTCATCTATCTACAATCAAGTAATTTGGAAAGAGGCTTCCACATTTTATGATAGAGCAGAAGCAAGGTCTAGTCTCCACATCAAGGACAAATTGGGTTCTTAGATAACCTTGGGACTGCAGCCAGAATAAGGCAAAACCAATGCCTAGCCAATGTAAACTTTAAAGAAAATGTACATCATTACGCCTTAGAGGCATTATTAATAGGTGGCATGGGGACATGGAACAATTTTGGTAGGGGGATGATGCACTCCCTATATGGTATATTTCTAGCCTATCACAACTTCCTTGACCTATCTAGAACCGAGTTTAAACCCTATATCTATCACAAGAAATGGCTACTTTATAATGACTCTCTCTCAGATTTCCTTGTATTGTTTGGATTTCATTTAGTTTCTTTCTTATCTATAAATATGATCTTAAGGAGTCTTTGGTTGTTATAATTAACTTGTTAAAGCCTAGCCCTTTTCCCATTATGTGCTAAACCTTGGGAATGAGTGCAGATAATTTTTAAAGAATGAGGAAGTAATTATTTTAAAATGATTACAGGGAGATCTTTGAATCAACGTACCTATGGTCAAAAATTTGGTATGATAGCAGCATATTAACCCGAGCTACAGGTTTAGGAAGGAATCAAAGAATTAATGCCTGAGCGATTGTGGGATGGAGCATAACTATATAACTATAACTAGTTTCTTACAAGAATCTTGGAAGGGGTCATGGGCATGGATGATTTTAGGGGTTAAATTTTGTAATGGGTTAATTTTCCATGGTTTTTCCAAAAAAAAAATTAGTCAATTTCCATTTTTTCTAAAAACTATTCGCCCAATTTCCATAAAATAAAATTACTTTACCCTAAAAATCAGCAAAATTTTATAGAAACTGTATAAAATCCTTGAAAATTTGAATTGTTTTACAAAAATATAGCCAAACATTTTACATTATGGATATTAAGAACTAGTAATATTAACCCATGTTTCTACATTTTAATATAAATTTACATCCTTAAAATTATCTCTGACAGTGGATATCTATGCATTCAGTTTCATCCTCAACATTTGGATTATGTCATTATGAATCTCCTAGAAATTTCATCCCTTGGCCAGAGCATCCATAACCAATATAATCAAATTCAACGTCCAGAATATAGATGAATGCATCTGGAAACCAACCTGAAGTTTCCTCTTATGCGGCATCTCATTTTAAGTTGTTAAATGTTCCAATTTTGTTAGTAAACGCATACGTATTTTGTTTAAACAGTTAGCATTTTCTTTCTTAGTCTAAAATTGGCATAAATCCCAACATTTTATAAATAAGAGAAAGAAAATATGTAAAGTGAGGATATTGAGTGAATTTGTAAGTAGAAGACAAATCAGAGTTGTGTAAACACTTTCATTATTTTTAATGCAAAGTTGAGTTCATGATGTAAATTGTAATTGTTGTAGCATCATCTGAATAATTTATTTAGACAGATAGAACCCATGAGCATAGGCCCACTTAAAGGTACCAGGCTTCCCATTTTCTTTTCTTGTTTTTATTTTTCACTCCCAGCATTAGATCTCATTTATTATTACAACAGCAATAATTAAGGTTATTCTTGTCCATTTTATTCTTACATCAATAATTAAGGATCTTCTTTACCAATTTGAACTAGAAGTGACAAGTCCTCTTAGACTGTAGTTTTCAGAGCAAGGGATAACATAAGACTGGGAAACTCTATTGTCTGTGTATCAGTCCAAAATAGGTAGCCACATGCTGGACTTGGACTTTAAATGGACTTGTCAATTTCCTTTTTGCAGAAAACTTAATGAGTCATGTCACTTAGATTTACTATATAGAATTTGTTAATGACATCATTTTCATTAAATGTGCAAAAGTAGAATAGAATTTATTGTTTTGGTTATTTTCATTAAGTGTGCACAAGTAGAATAGAATTTGTTGTTCTGATCATTTTCCTCAAGTGTGCAAATTTATAATATAACTTCTTGTTATGATCATTTACATTTAAAAGTGCAAAATCAGATTTGTTGTTTGATTAAAAGTTTGTCTAAAACTTAAACTTCATTCAGCCAGTCAATTCAAGTGTCCATGTTCTGCACAGAAAGTGCACAGTGCCTCATAAACACATAAGGTACCCCGGGTTGATGAATTAAGTGTCTAAGTGTTCCTAAATAAATTAAACATATATAAGAACGCTGACATAGCCATATTTTGATTTTGCAAACTACCCCTATAGGGCATCTCTTTTCCACTAGTAGGGCATTTTATAGAGTGGCCTCTGATTAAGCTCAAAAGTAATTTGACAATCACAAGCCAATTTTTAACCCTCTATTTGACGTAAACATATGTTGGTTGTTTCAAAAAGAAATTGTAGTATAGTCATTCAGATTGCTCTGCCAGGGTTGTTGTTATTAATATAACAGGGGATACATTTATTGACATGTTAAAAGAGAGGGATACCTCCAGTTCTGTCTAATTTTGTGTGCCTTGGTGCAAACATTGTAAGAAAATAGAATAACCTGGGCAGATTAAATCCTAGATTAGTTAATTGCTTCTTAATCTGAGTTTTATGCTTCAAATTGATTTGTAAGGATGTATATATGCCACTAAAATGAAGCATTAAAAATAAATCTAAATTTTTATCTTATGAAATGTTACAATTGAATACATGTCCAACATTCGAATTTATTCTTGAAATATTTGGATAATCAAAATTAATATTACACTCAAGGATGTGAGTTTATTCTTTGCACAACCGAAAAAGCTAAGAACTAATTTTGGGTTTTTCCCTATCTAGTCACATTGGTATCTGAAATCTGGGCAAACATGTATTGAGAACCTCTTTATTTTATTTATTTTTCTTTGATTGTGTGTTCATTTCCTTTGTGCATAAGATGGTCCCTTAAATCTGAAGTAATGACATGTATTTATATTCAGATTACCAAGTGGCTATCGATCAATTGCTACTATCCTATTACATGAGCTAGAAGGGGTCGCCTTAGAGCAAGCAAATATATGTATTTTAGATAACATGTTTTATCTATGTTGCATTGGTTTTTGGGACGGGGGAATGGTGGGGAGGGGGACGCGTCCCCGGGATGGTTAGAGCACACCTTCAGATTTTTCAGGAAACGATGGGTTGGGGACGACAATAATATATATATATATATATATATATTAAAAAATATCAAAATTCACCATAAACATTTGTAGTTGCTTCAAGCTTGTAAGCATAACAAGCTATACTATATAGTATTATGCACAACCCTTACACTTGTCAATACTGAAAAAGCTCGAGCAATTTAAAAAAGCGCCGAGTAACATTTCATTATTGGCTGCTAGACAAGAGAAAAATGCAGTTTAGCTTTAGGAATCTTAAGTGAGAAATGTCTCTATAGCAGTTTTTCTTACTCGTATTTCTTGTTAATGAAAATTATGTTAAAACATAAAAGGCATTCTCTTCTCAATAGGTTTTGCATATTTTTATGGTTGTGTTGAAAACCACTATAAAACACTTTGCTTCTATAAAGAGATTAGATTCATATTTCAGATTAAGAAGGCGATTGAATAAGAATTTATTCAAACATTTAGTACCCAATCGAAGTCACTACTATCTGATTGTTTTCACAATGCTTGAGGTTGGAATGGTGGAAGCACTATAATTGAATGACTCCTGGAAACCCATGTACAATATGTAAAAGCTAATATGACCAGAAAAATGAGAAGAACAAGAGTAGTAACCATACAGATCAGCCCTTTGAAATGTTGCATTTCTTGTTTTTTTGACATGGAAACTTTGATTATTGTAACCTTGTTGCTGAAAATACAATATTTAAATCACCAAAAACCCAAATCAAACCCCATCATACAAAACCCATGTTTTGAGCTACAACTTTTACAACAGATTTAGATTCAATGCAATACAAAAATAATGGATGTGAAAAATGATCTTATTGTCCAATCATCAATTTACATGATTTTCAAGACTGAAGATATATGCCTGGAATATCCCCAAAATCTGCCCAAAAAAATCCCTGAAATCTGCCTAGAACATCCTCAAAATCTATCTGGAACGTCTTGGGGACGACCAGCAAGTCCCCAAGTTCCCAATGGAGTCCCCAACAATTTGGGTAAGTTTCCTAAGGGTCCCCAAGTCCCCCGAACGCGGGAACGACGAGTACGCGGATTTTT
This sequence comes from Picea engelmannii, assembly GCA_009831015.1. Classification (NCBI taxonomy): domain Eukaryota; kingdom Viridiplantae; phylum Streptophyta; class Pinopsida; order Pinales; family Pinaceae; genus Picea; species Picea engelmannii. Next base: position 68,060 of record ML778566.1, on the reverse strand, counting down.
TTTGGGGGGGACGGGTCCCTGTGCAACATAGTGTTTTATTAATATTATAACAGATAGTAGTGAAACATGTTTCTAGGGAAGTAGGTAAAACTATGTGAATCATTTGGAAAAGTAATTACAGTTTACTATTGGTTTATGTAGGTTATGCATGGCTACAATGTTTATATGTCATTGGGCTTATAAATGTTTTTTTTGCATGGCATGGGTATGAGAGAGGTTGTTATGCTTCAACAAGGTGCAATCAGTAACACAAATGAAATTTTGTGTATATTGAATAGACACAGTCAGGGTTGTCGAAAGGAATTTGGGGATTCTAACGCTAATGTAAATTATTTTCTAATGTTTTTTTGGCTATACAACTATATTATTAAAAGAGTTTTATAGTTTTGGAGTCACGTCATGTGTTGTAGAGTAACTCATTATGTTCTTAGACAAATTGATAGAGTGTTTTATATTCATAACACATTAGAGACTTGACATTTCTGAAAATTGTCCATCCTAGCTTGATTAAGATTTTGCTGAGAGGAATTTTCTATAGAGCAGTGTAAGGGAGATGTGCAATTCCTTCAGTCCTCAACATGGATATTACAAGTGGTATTTTTAAAATAAATAATTTATTATTGATTTAAAATATTTTTACATCATTCTAAAACTAAATTAGTTGATGTCTTCCAAAATTTTATTATTGAATGCACTATTATTTATGCATAGGTAAAATTATATCTAATATATTATGGTAGAATATATGATTTAGTTATAGTTTGATTTGTTTCTAGTATGGTTACGTTACAAAATGGGAGTAGTCTAATTGGGAATTCTCAACAATGTGAACCCCTATAGTCGTTGAACTTGACATTTCGACTTGTCAACACAACACTTTGGCATTGGTCCAAGGATGACATGAAGGGTCTAAGGCCCTAAATAATGCCTCTAAGGCTTAAGGTCCATGGACAAGGAATCAAAGAACCACACATGACCTCTGTAGGGAATAGTTTCCCTCACATTGAGAGTAGGAGAATCATTATGAGGTATTATGCACCCAAGACATCTATCAAGGATATAACAATGGTTAGGGTATGAAATCAAGGTAATTAGGCCTTAAATGAGGTTTCACAAGCTTGGCATCCATGAATAAGGCCTCAAACTACTAGACATGACCATTGTAGGGTATATTTATTCTTTGAGTAAAATTACATGAGTGTTAGTAAGAGGAATTGCACACCACAATCATGTATTATTTCCTTCATAATATCAAGGGATGAAATTAAGGGCCTTTCATTTGAAATGATTCTTCTCAGGCTTGATGGTCATGGAGGAAGCATCCAACCACTAGTCATAGCCTATTTAGTGGATCTTTGAACTCCAACTAAGACTATGAGTGTGGTTAGGATGTAATGCACACCACAGACACCCATGTAGAGGATCTTTCATCTCTATATGGGAATATGAGTGTTTCTAGTAGGTATTGTGCACCTTTGACATATCAAGTCCATGACAATGGTTGATAGATGAAATCAATGGCCTTATGCCTTGAATGAGTCTTATAGGGCTATACATCCATGAGAAAGGCCTCAAAGAAAAACATGTGATGATTTTTTAGGATCTTTGGGCTTTGGTTGGAATTACATGAGCACCAATAGGAGGAATTCCACACCATGGACATGTATCAAGTTCTTCAAAATAAAGAGGGATGAAATAAAGGGCCTTGGGTCCTGAATAATTCATCCTATGATCAATGGCCATGGAAGAAGCCTCCAACTACTCCTCATAACCCATGTAGTGGATCTTTAGACTCTAACTAAGACTATGAGTGGTTAGGAGGTATTGCATGCCACAAACACCTATGTAGGGTATGTTTCATCTCTGCATGGGAATATGAGTGTTGTTAGGAGATATTGTGTGTCACAGACACGTATCAAGGCCATGACAATGATTGGGTGATGAAATTAAGGACCTTAAAGGACTTAAATGAGGCTTCTAGGGTTTAACATATATGAATGAGGCCTCCAATCAATACACGTGACCACTGCAAGGGATCTTTGATCTCCCACTAGAAATATGATCATTGTTAGGAGGTATTGTGCACCATGGACCAATCCGTAGGCCTTGACAACTTCCAAGGAATTAAAACAAGTGACTTGGTACCTAAATGAGTGTTATCGATCTCAATGGACATGAACTAGGCCTCAAACCACCACACATGACATTTTTAGGGCATATTTGGCTTCCAACAAAAAAATATATAAGCACCATTAGGAGGTATTTTGCACCACCAACAAGTATTATTTCCATCATAATGTTAGGGGATGAAATCAAGGGCCTAGGCCCCTAAATGAATATTCTCTATCTTGATGGTCATGGAAGTGGTGTTAAACCGCCACATATGAACTATGTAGGGGAGATTTAAACTCTAGTTTGGAATGTGATAATCTTCAGGTTGAATTTCCCACCATTGAACGATCTCAAGACCTTGAGCTTGGTGCGGGGATGAAATCAAGGGCCTAAGGAACTAAATAATTCTAATCGAGAACAAGGTCCATGGATAAGGCCTTAAACCATCACACATGAGCTGTGTAAGGGAGATTTAAACTCTAATTGGGAATGCAATCATCTTCATGAGGAATTTCCCACGATTGAGAGATCTTGGGGCCTTGAGTTTGGTGAGGGGATGAAATCAAGGGGAGAAGGCCCTTAATAATTCTCTTTGATACCACATGCCATGGGAAATGCCTTAAAAAACCACACAAGACCCTAGGAGCATCACTTATTTTTTAGAATCATTCTATTGAGATACCTTTGATCAGAACATCCCACTACTAACTGATTTTATAACATTTACATTGGTTGGGGTTGAAATCAAGAGTATAAGGAAATAAATAATAATCCTTGAGCTCGAGGGCCATGAATGAGGCCTCAAAATACCACAGATGACCTTCATAGTGGATATGTGGCCTCTCATTCAAAATATGAGTGTCTTTAGGAGGTATTGTGCACGAAAAACACATGTCAAGTCCATGACAATGGCAGGGGGACAGAATCAATGGAATTATGCCTTGAATGAGGCTTTGCAAGCTTGAAATTGATGAATGAGGCCTCAAACAACCACATATGACCAATATAGGTGATCCTTGGCCCTCCACTAAAAATTCATGAGTACTATTAGGTGGTATTGCACACCACAAACATGTGTCAACTCCTTCATAATATTGGTATATGAATCAAGGGCCTTAGGTCCTTAATGATGCTTCTTGAGGTTGATGGCCATGGAAGAAGTCTCAAACCACCACACATGACCTATGTAGTACAACTTTGAAATCTAATTGGATTGTGATGATAATTTGGAATAATTTCCCACCATGGACGAATCTCAGGACCTTGACCTTGGTCAAGACATGAAATGAAGGGCCTAATGCCTTGGATATTGATCATTAAGATCATGGGTCATAAATGAGGCCTAAACTCGTCACACATGATCCTAGGCACATAACTTAGTTTATAACTAGGCATTCTATCAAGATAACCTCTATAGGAATTTCCCACCATGGTTGTTCTTTATAGAAGGTATATGTGAAACCCACCCTCCTACCTACCTACTACCTATTTTGATTATCTATATACTTTCTATCTTCATCTACTTTCTACCACCCCTTCAATATTGTTACACTATCTCTCTAACCTTTATTTAACATTACACTTCTACATCATCTGCCAAATGTTACTATTCTTCTTCTATGGATATATTACTCTTTACTTACATACACATGTAATCACATAAATACTCCTAAATGTATCAATACTTTTACACAAGTATCAATACTTACTTTGATATCACCTATTATATGCCATTACATCACTCCCACTCATGAACACACTTTTGATATACTCCTTACATCACAATTTAGGGTCTTTGTAATGCATATTCATTATGTAAAATTCAAATTTTAGGCAAGAAAAATGTTTGACATGAATACATAACAAGTCTTGTAGCAATTGAGGCGGGTTTAGAATTAGGTTAGCCTAATGGCTAAAACTAAAAATAACATGACTACTAGTAATTTTGTTCTAGAGCTCCGGAGAGATATTAATTTCAATGATAATTTTTACTATGTAAAAAAAAATAGTTTTTTATGAACATAGAAAAGTTTGTAAAACAAATTCTACATATTCCAAATATATATATATATATATATATATATATATATATATATATATATATAATATTTAAAAAATATATATATAAAAGTATTATAATTTTTTTTTGGAAAAATAGGATCACATTAGCAATAAAGACTATAAATTACTAAATTTTATAAATAAAAACTATCAATTATTGTTAAGCCCTAATATTGGCTCATTACCCTTAATTGGGGCATATTATATTATTAATGTTATTTTATTTATGTCGACTTTAGGTTATTAGTTGTAATTATACCTCTTAGTCTCTTATATATACCAAGGAGATATTTTCATTTTGAATCATCTTGTACTTGAACATTTAAGTGGGGTAAAAGGAGGTTGCCCCCTCAAAGAGGCTTATTATATGAAATTATATCTTTTTCAAGGCGTTGAGTACTTTTTCTGAGGTTTTTCTATGCTATATTGATATTTGGTTCTTAACATATGGTATCAGAGCTCAAGGTCTTGGGGTTTCACTGCTACATCTGAGACACCTTGGCATTTTCACTATAACTTTTTTTCTACAACGTTTCAGAAGGAACAACTTGGAGGATATTTAGTAGACAGATCAAGGTACGTTGGGTTCAAAATTCAACTCCTGAGACCTTATACTTTTGTGATACAGCCTGTATAGGGTTCTAGAATCATCCTGAACTGAGTCATTGCGAATTTTCGCTATAAACAATTTTGTGTAACGTTTCAGACCTTGAACTTCGGAGGGTATTTACAGAAATTAGTAAGGTATCTGTGGTAAAAATTTCATCTTTTGGGTCATCTTTCATTTGTAGATACACCCTGTGTAAGATAGGGTATCTGACTAGTCCTATTGACTAGTCTCAAGAAGGTGTTCTAGGTAAAAAAATCATAACTTCTTCCTAGAGTATCCAAATTGAGTGGGAATGGTTTCATTGGATCGTGGATAGTCTGTAGTATTTCTGGTGTGAGTTTCAAAATTTTATATCAATTATTTTGTGCGGGGCACACTATACAAGTGAGATCTTCTGGAAAGGCCAAAAATCGGCAAGTTGTGGGGAAGTTACCGTAAATTCCACTTGACACATCCAATTTTGATAAGACCTGTGGCATTGGAGAGAAGAAATATCAGAGAACCACATAAAAGAAAGTTTCATACCTAGAAGGGTCGAAACTTGGGAGATACAATAGAAGAAATATTGTCTAGCAGAACCACCTCAAAATCAAGGTTCAAAAATGATTCTTGGCCAACATGCCACCAAAAAAGGGAACTTCTACACCAAATAAGCCTCCAAAAAATCCTACTTGGACTCTTGATGAAGGTGAATAAATGCGTAGGGACATAAATAAACTACAAAAGAAGATGGATCCAATGGAATCTATGTTGGATACTAAGATGGATGGTTTAAAAGGGGAGATCATGGAAGTATTGAAAAATTTCGTAACAGAGAAGACACCTGAAAGTGAAAATGCATCCCATGAAATTCATGATGAGGACACAAGGACGGTGAATCAAGAATGGAGAAACGCCAACTTTGGTTTGAAGACCAACCACGTTCCTAAGATTGATATGAGGAAGTTTGATGGCAAGGACCCAATCACATGGATACTTCAGATGGAGCAATTCTTTTATCTCCATAATGTGCCACATACACAAAAGGTACGAATTGCTTCTTTATATTTAGAACCTAATCGATTTGTGTGGTATCGATGGATTTTTTCTCGCAAATCACTCGTTACTTGGACAATTTTCATGGAAGAAATGATAGCACACTATGAGGATACAAGGAGAAATACCTTCTTTAGCCAATTGATAAATCTCAAGCAAAAGTGTTCAATTACCGAGCACATTGAGAACTTCCAAACATTGAATATAAAGATAACCGATATTCCAGATGAGCACTTGATTGATGTATTCATAGGAACTTTAAAGGATCACATTCAACATGAGGTTCTCCTTTGGGAACCCAAATCATTGGAGAATGCATTTAAGGCGGCAAGAAATGTTGAAAGTAAAAATATGGCTACGGCTACTAGAAGGACCAATCCTAACATCTATAGAGAGAACAATGCTCCTTCTTCTAAAACACCTCAACCTACAAGGTTGACACCTCAACAATTGGAGGAAAGAAAAGCAA
>ML778566.1:41981-58251 GCA_009831015.1 Picea engelmannii | reverse complement strand
TAGGCCATTAGTTGTAATTATACCTCCTAGTCTCCTATATATACCAATGAGACATTTTCATTTTGAATCATCTTGTACTTGAAGATTTAAGTGGGGTAAAAGGAGGTTGCCCCCTCGAAGAGGCTTATTATCTGAAATTATCTATTTTTCAAGGCGCTGAGTACTTTTTCTGAGATTTTTCTATGCTATATTGATATTTGGTTCTCAACAATTACTATGTATAGTGTTGCATGTGCATAGACATATACATTGTATTATGTTGAAATTTTAAAAAGTCACTTTAAAAAAATAATTAAAGCATTTACACAAATTTTCTATAAATAAAAATGATATATTATAAAAACTCATTTGATTCATATTTTCCATCTTTTTATTAAATTAATTATGAAGATATCTCTAATTGTCTCTCAAAGTTAAATGTTTCTTTTTTCAAATTATATATAACAACTGTATCATTAAAGATACTAATGATTATACATTTATCCTTTTATCTTTTTGTATTGTTATTGAAATCAATACATCATGTCTATTTTAACATTATAAAAAAAACTACCATAAATTTAATATTATTAACATGCAACTAACCCCAAATAAAATTAATTATTAAATTTAACCTTATAACAAAGAATCATATGAATCATATAACAACTTATAACATAATACTTTCCACTTTATCATAATTCTATTAAACAACAACTTAACCTATACAATAAGTATGAATGATGAATCTACTTTTATACAATATTTTAACTATTTGTTATTATCCTACAAATTTTTTTTATGATAATTTTGTTATATGTTATTTCAAAAACCAAGTTAAAGTATTATAGTGATATCATGTTTTTTTTAATTGTAAAAACAAAGTTAAAGTATTATAATGATATCAAGTTTTATCATCTCTACATATTTTATTATAGATGTATTATTTTGTTTCCAATTCTATTATAGATGTATTATTTTGTTTCCACTGTGTAGAAAATTCTAATTACACCACGAGTAAGGATTCCTTGAATTTATTGCCTTGTAGTGAAAAATATTCCAAATTTATATAAGAGATTTGGGAATTTTGAGAATACATTCTAATGCAATTAAGTCAATGCTTTTATAGTTTTTAAGCACCTACTTCTCTGAACTCCAATGACCATTCTCACCTTATCCAAGGTAAAAAATAATTATAAAACATCATTAAGTCAATGTTTTTATCAATTTTTTTCTTCATGTTTTTAACCACCTACTTCTCTCAATTCCAATGACCATTCTCACCTTATCCAAGGTAAAAATAATGGTTCATGTTTTTTATTTATTATCTTAAAAAAAATTAATAATTGTTCATGTTTTTTATTTATTATCTTAAAATAAATTATGTTTTTAAGTACGTACTTGTATCTCTCAATTCCAATGACCATTCACATGTATCCAACTTAAAAATAATTTTAAATGTTAAATCGATGATGAAATAAAACGTAGTCCACTTTGACCAATTTGATGACCAACCGACCATCCCGTCACTCGCCTTTTGCCTTCAAAGAATGATACCGATAACCTCTGTCATGAAACCCTTGCCAGTCAATTCAACGTTCTTGCATATACAGGAGAGCGCACCCTTTCTCCATTAACACGGTCTAGATTCCATTTTAAAGGACAACACGTGGACGAATGATATCCATTATGCGCATAAGTTTTGTTTTGGACTGGTAGGGTTAGGGTAAGTGGGGTTGGTTTTGTTTGATGTGTGGAAAGCTATATGTCATAAGTGTGTTTTTTTAAATCTGGTTAGATGTTGAATAATGTGTATATTCAATCTACTAAAGAAAGATGTTATATATTAATTATTGACTAAAGATGTTGCATATTAATAACTATTATATGTTGTATAATTTTTTTTATCATTTTTTTCATGAAAATATCATTAATAATATTTTAGTGATATTAATAATATTTTATCACTAATAATTATAGATATATATTATTTATTTAGTTGAATGTTGAATAATGTAGTATTTAATTCACACACAAATTATTAATTATTGATTTAGTGTATACTTTTATCCATAAAAATATAAAACTTTAATAGAATTATTGTATCAATTCCAATAATTCTCTTTTGCCTTTCGCCATAATTGTCCATAGATGATATCTCTCAGTCATAATGGCTTCAGTTTTCTCTAAATAGGTGGACAAAGTTTAGAAAAATCGATCACAGAACTGGTTGCAGGCTTGCTATTGGATGGAGAAATCCTGGGCTTGCTACTGGGCGGAGAAATCGTGCGATTAGAGGAGGCGTTTGTTGTTTGGAGCACCCTTGATGCTTGTAAACACTAAATACTTTATTTTTCTTTCCTGAATTGAATGGAGAGTTTTTTCTTATAGTTTTTTACATGAATTATACAAATAAAAAGCAATTATACTCTACTATCTGAGGCAAAACTATTTTCCTTCAATAGAAAGGTTGGATCATATATCCTGTAAAACCCATAACAATTTTGAGGTGGATATCTCCGATATAAGTTTAGCATAACAGGCCCTCCACAACTTCAATTTCCCTGTTCCTTTATATTTTGCAGTGCACTATTTTGATTGATTGTATGTTTTTGTTCTTGTTGAAAGTTTAGTGGTTATATCAATTTGTAAAACAAGAAAGTTAGCATGAGATTTCACTATGAAACTAATCCCGTATTTAGGTTTTAAGAACTTTCCTCTTCGCTAATATGTAAGTTGCAAGTTACAAAGATTGTGTTAGGGTCCTAACCCGTACATAGGTAGACAAATATATTCAGATGTAATAAAGGTCAATATTAATAAGGCTTTGCAATAAAATATAATAAGTCGAATGTAAGAAGACTTAATAGAAGCTTCTCCTTCTAGAAGGATCTTCCTCTAGATGTTTATTTTGATAGACATATTTAGTATAAATAGGAGTCGAGGGTATGAGAACCGTAGCTTGGAAATTATTGTAATAGAGCTCTACTCGACTGGAGGTTGCCCCCTCAAAGAAGCCCATGAACATTGCTCTTAGAATCAAAGTGTTATTTCTGTTGTTATTCTTATATTATTTTCAGTGTTATTATGGTGATTATTCTGGTTATATTGTTGTTATTCTGCCATTTCTAGCATTTTATTTTTGTTCTGCATACTTTTTATATCTGGTATATTACAAGTGGTATGAGAGCACTTTCCTTGGCGGAAATTGTGGGTAATTTTTTTTTAGGGTAGAGATGTATTCTGGCATCTTTAAGCCACAGAGATCTGTCGTTACACGCATAAACCCACGGTTGAGGGATTCATACACGCAAGAAATACAAGTGGTTCTTAAGCGCACATCTCTTGGCCACCCTTGTAACCCCTATTGGTACCCCTTCGAGCGGTAGCGCATAAGACAACAACTGTGTACGGATCGACCTAGATTTCTTAAATCCCTCTTTAGATAAACCGATCGGTCGCCTGACTGCTATAGTGCCACCGAGAACAAGACTCGGGAAGATACTTTCTAGTACCTGGGTAGTCGGGTAGTACGGCTAAGGGTACGGTCTATCCTCCTTAGTTAGTGCCTTGAGATATTGGGCCGAGTACTACTGTTGGACCCCGCACGTATATCAGAGAGCTATAGCACAGGGCAAACCCTTGTCTGTAGAACCCTTGAATACCTAACCCTTGGGGACAAAAACATAAACAAATTAAAACAGGCAAGATCTATTGTTGCGCAAATGTGTTCGGGTTGTCAAGTAAATACACATTTCTTTCTGATTAAGAATTTGGGCATTTCCTCTCTGCGATATTCTTCAGACCAGAGCATAACTCCGCAGGTGTAAAAAAAAAGGGTCTGGAAAAATTTTCACCATTATTTGAGACCTATTCCATTGGATTCATCTCTTCGCCCTTATCACAATCATCCATATCATTTTTTGGCAAATTTTTTTACCCTGCCTACCCCTTTTCAGTTCCCCCATCCTCATGGTCCACACCTGTAGCCAAGACTTGGAAGCTTGCTTCAACACCTTGCAATCTGGTCTCATTGAGACCCAACAAGAAGTGAAACAACTCAGTGCCAATGTTGTCGCCATCAATACAACCATGTAGTCCTCAATGGAGGAAATCAAACAAGACCTCACCACCCAACTTGAATCTGTCTTTTCGACACTCTACACCAAACTGCATATCCCTACAGATAACCCTTCCTCTTCCTCACCTCCACATACTAAAGGTGACCATTCCTCTCATTCCCATAACTTTAGGAACCATCTCTTTCAACATGACCTATGCCTTCCACAGGTGGATGTGACCAAATTTGATGGCTCAGACCCCACTGGTTGGGTAACCCAAATGGAACATTATTTCTCTTTATACGACATTACAGATGACTTGTCTAAACTCTGGTATGGTGTTCTCCATCTAGATCAAGAACGTTGGCAATGCTGGCAATGGAGAAAAACTTCTCGTCAAGGGTATATTTCTTGGACACACTTTGTGGCAGAGCTTTATGAATGATTTGACACTGACACCAACCATTTGGGCCGTTTGACAAAGTTGAAACAATCAAGAATAGTGGAAGACTTTATAGCTTCCTTTGAGCGCCTGGCTTTTCGGACAGAGGGCATGTCTGATGCCTTTTTCCGAGAATTTTTTATCAGTGGCTTCAAGGATGAGATTCGGGTCCATGTCCTCATGGCTCGGCCTCAAAGTTGGGTGGAGGCTACTAAAAGGGATAAAGAAGCACAATAGGTTGTTTCTTCTCAAAAAAGGAAACCCTCCTTTATCCCTCGCTCTAAACCAGTAAATCCCACTACTCCCTCCGCTCCACTAAAGATCCAAAAATTGACCAGGGTTGAAATGGTTGAATGCCAACTCAAAGGCCTTTGCTATAATTGTGATGAAAAATATTTCCCGGGCCACAAGTGTAAGGAACAAAAGTTGTTTATGGCCATCTCTGAGGATATTTCGAAAGAGGATATTGAAACTCCCCTTGTGTCTGAGTCACCTGAAACCTCCGACATAACCCCTCCCTTAGACCCTCCCGAAGTAGAACCAGTCATTTCCTTCAATGCTCTCACTGGTTTCTCCGCTCCCCAAACCCTCAAGCTAATCAGTTACATCAAGCATCGAAAGGTCATCATTCCTGTTGATAGTGGAATCGTCCATAATTTTATTCATTGCCGCATTACCCAAGAAACTCATTGCTACATCCATGCCGTCAATAATTTCCAAATCATGACTGCCAATGGTGGCTCCATGAAATGTGGAGGGCATTGTGAAAATGTGTGTCTCCAAATTGGTGACTACCATCTGAAATCTCATATGTTTGCTATAGACATGGGCGGGTGTGATATTGTTTTGGGTGCAGACTGGCTAAGGACTTTGGGTCCCATTCTCATGGATTTTAAGGAATTAACCATGCAATTTGACCAGGAGGGCCACCAATATAAGTTCCAAAGCATCACTGTTGGTTCCCCTGAGATCATTAGTTCCCATCGCATGGAAAAACTGCTCAAAAAGGGTCATTCTGGTGTTATTGCTCAACTCCATGCCATCCAATCAACAAAAACACCCTTAGTGCCGCAAGAACTCCACGCCATCCTTTCTAAACATCAAGTGGTCTTTTCCACTCCCCAGGGACTCCCTCCTTCATGTGGTGTTCATGTTCATTCCAATCCCCTTGTACCTGAAAGCCTTCCCCCCAATATCCATTCGTATCGTCACCCCTTTTCCCCAAAAAATGAAATTGAGAAAATGGTCTAGGAACTCATTAATGCAGGCATTATCCGCCCTAGTACGAGCCCCTACTCTTCTCCTGTGGTCATGGTTCTGAAGAAAGAAGGTTCTTGGCGAATGTGTCCAGACTTCCGTGCCCTCAACAAACTTACCATTAAAGACAAATTTCTCGTTTGTGTCATTGATGACCTCCTGGATGAACTGAGTGGTCCCCAATTATTTACTAAACTTGATCTTCATTCGGGCTACCACCAGATACATATGAAAGAGGCAAACATTCCCAAGACTGCCTTTAAAACTCATGAGGGCCACTACGAGTTTTTGGTCATGCTCTTTGGCTTGTGTAATGCCCCCTCCACCTTCCAAAGCCTCATGAATCATGTCTTCCATCCTTTTCTCCATCATTTTGTCTTAGTTTTCTTTGATGATATCCTCATCTATAGCAAGACCTGGACAGAACATCTTGCTCATGTGGATCGAATTCTCTATCTACTCTCTCAGCACCAACTTTTTCTGAAACAGTCTAAATGTGCTTTTGGTGCCTCAGAAGTAGAGTACTTGGGTCATCTAGTTGGAAAGGACGACGTCAGGGTGGATCCTAAAAAGATTGAAGCTATGCAAGACTGGCCTCACCCAAAGACTCTCAAAATATTGCGTGGATTTATGGGCTTAACAGGTTATTATCGCAAGTTTGTTAAGAATTACGAAAAGATTGAAGTACCTTTCACTACTCTCCTAAAAAATAACTCTTTCACTTGGACTCCAGCTGCTACTCAAGATTTTCAAACCTTGAAGATGGCCATGTGCACCACTCCAGTCCTTACCCTTCCTGATTTCACAAAGACCTTTGTCTTGGAATGTGATGTTTCAGGGAAAGGAATTGGTGTTGTCCTTATGCAATAGGTTCGACCTTTGGCCTTTACCAGCAAGCAACTATCTGAAAGAAATATGGGCAAATCTATCTATGAAAAGGAAATGTTGGCTATTCTGCATGTTGTTGATTTGTGGCACCCTTATTTATTGAGGAAACACTTCCAAATTAAGACAAACCATCAAAGCCTCAAGTATGTTTTGGAACAATGCATTTCCTCCCCGGAGAAACAAAAATGGGTAACTAAGCTATTTGGCTATGATTATGAGATCATTTACAAGAAAGGCAAATAAAATGTGGTTGCATATGCACTTTCTCGCAAATATGAAGATGAAGGATCCCTTTTTTCTCTTTCCTTCATTGTATCAGATTAGCTCCAAGCTGTTCGCCAAGAATGGCTACAAGATCCCAAAAGTTCACAGTTGATCCAACAATTGCAGTCCAGTGCTCCAGCTCCCCCAAGGTACTCTTGGCTCCATGATGAGCTTTGATACAAAGGCCATTTGCATTTAAGTAAACAATCAAAGCTTAAATCCATGATACTTTCTGATCTTCATGCTACATCGACAGCGGGGCACTCCAGGTTCACCAAAACCTATGACAGGGTCAAACGTTCTTTTTTCTGGGATGGTATGAAACATGACATTCGTAATTTTGTCAGTGAATGTGATGTGTGTCAACGCAACAAGGGAGAAACAGTCAAATCTTCGGGCACACTACAACTGCTCCCGATTCCACCTGCTATTTGTAAGAACATCTCTATGGATTTTATTATAGGCTTACCCAAATCGGGAAATAAATCAGTCATCATGGTGGTTGTTGATCGCCTTTCCAAGTATGCTTATTTCTGCGCTCTTCAACACCCGTTTACAACATCCACGGTGGCTCAAATTTTCATGGATCAAGTCTTCAAGATCCATGTCATGCCACACTCTATTGTTTATGATCGCGACCCCACTTTCACAAGCAATTTTTGGCAAGAACTGTTCAAGCTACAAGGCACCCAATTTCATCTCAGTATAGCTTATCATCCCCAGAATGATGGTCAAACATAAGTTTTCAATAAGTGTTTGGAAACATATTTGAGGTGTTTTGCCTCGGAAAAGAAAAATCAGTGGGCTCAATGGTTACCCCTAGCTAAATGGTGGTACAACACTTCATACCATACAACTACACGCATGACTCCTTTTGAAGCGGTATATGGACAAAAGACACCTTGAGTTCTCTCATACTTACCTGGTGTCTCGAAGGTCCAGGCGGTTGACCAAACACTTACAGTTTGAGAGGCTATTCTCCATACCCTCAAAGAGAATTTGGTCATGGCACATAATCACATGAAGCAATAGGCAGACCAAGGTCTCTCTAAACATCAATTTGAAGAAGGGGATCAAGTGTTTCTTCGCCTGCAACCTTACAAGCAGAATTCCCTCAAGGCCGAGCATTGTCAGAAGCTATCACCCAAATTTTATGGTCCTTATACAGTTCTCAAGCGTGTGGGACAGGTGGCCTATTAGTTATATTTTCCCAGTCATTCGAAGCTACATCCTGTTTTTCATGTTTCCTGCTTAAAGAAGGTGATTAGAACTAAGTGTCAAATTCAAACCAACCTTCCCGAGTTAGCCGAAGAAGGATCCATTTGGCTATAGCCACAAGCAGTTTTGGACCAACGTGAGTGTAGCCCGCATCAGAGAACCATTAAGCAATTGTTAATCCAGTGGAAAGATAGAACTCCAGCAGATGCCACTTGGGAACCAGCTACCATTCTGCAGCAATTTCCACATCTCAAGCCTTGAGGACAAGGTTGTTTTTAAGGGGGAGGACATGTTAGGGTCCTAACCCGCACATAGGTAGAACAATATATTTAGATGTAATAAAGGTCAATATTAATAAGGCCTTGCAATAAAATAAAATAAGTCGAATGTAAGAAGACCTAATAGAAGCTTCCGCTTCTAGAAGGATCTTCCTCTAGATGCTTCTTTTGATAGACATATTTAGTATAAATAATACTAAATAGGAGTCAAGGGTATGAGAACCCTAGCTTGGAGATTATTGTAATAGAGCTCTGCTCGACTAGAGGTTTCCCCCTCGAAGAGGCCCGTGAACATTTCTCTCAGAATCAAAGTGTTATTTCTGTTGTTATTCTTATATCATTTTCAGTGTTATTGTGGTGATTATTCTGGTTATATTGTTGTTATTCTCCCATTTCTAGCATTTTATTTATGTTCTGCATACTTTTTATATCTGGTATATTACATATTCTTTGTTAGAAATTAAAAGTATGGACAAACCTACACCTCAGACTGTACACTTACTGTTGATGAGTCAACCCTTGTCATTGTTCCGACCCTACAAAACCCTGAGATCTGTTTATTCACTGTAGATGACTTGTGCTTCTCACTTCATTTGCACCCTTGTTTCAGTCATCACAATGACCTCTCTTCCATGTTCGAGTGATTAACTCCTACTTGTCTTGTGCTTAATGTGGGATTATTCATCATACCATAAAGTTGTGATTTGTTAATTATTGTTAATTATCTCTTCCTATGTTATTTGTTCTTAATGTTTAGGAAGTTGTTGTAAATCTAGTTGATTGTGAGATATCTCCTCCAACTTAGTCTTCTATATTTGTGTGTGGTTGAGATATTCTCTCAACTAATTTATTATTGTTGCTAAGATAGCCTATCTATTTTAAACCAAAAATTAATGTGTATATATATATATATATATATCATTTCATTGTTTTTAAATATATAATACAAACAACAGTTTGTTTGTATATGTGATAGAATATGTATATGTCTACTCTTCATTTTTCTATCTTAATATCAGAGATGGTACAACCACGAGGGAGGGCTATGATCATGCAAATTCCTAAATTCTAATTCATTGTATGTTTAACTTAAAATGTGAGAGTAGACGAAGATTTTTTTAAAGCATTGTCCATCTTTGTGCATTGACTATTTAGAACATTGTGTGCTTACTTGAAATCATGATAAGATTTGATCGAGTGGATTATATTGGAGACAACTACCCAACAAATTAATCCAATAAGACTATACAAAAGTTATTGCTTGTTGCAAGGCCCTGGAACTCAGAAATGTGTCCAGGCATGACAAATCCCCTCATGGAGTCGAAATGGGCTTTAAACAACCTGCACTTTTCATGGTGAAAAATTTTGTGTGAAAAAGTGAAACCTGGAAATCAAAAGAGTAATGGGAATGAAGAAGGCCACAGGAGTTGTCTTTGGAAAAGGAACTTTGGAGTGGTTTACTCATTGTGACAAATCCAACCATTGGTGTTCGATAAAGGAATTGCACCATAAGTTTTCTGGTCGTTTCTTCAATTAGAAGGGTGTTATTGGGTATGGTGTTTAACTAGAAGGCAGTAAGGTGATATTAGTTTTAGCATTAGAGTTGTTTAGTAAAATAGTTTTCTGTGATGATTGCAAACATATTAAGCATGTTTATGAAATAAATAATGATGATGAATCTCTGAAATTAAAGATGAAAGAGGTTATGGTTAACACCCATTTGGATACATTCAGTATCTAGACTATTTATTAGAGAATTAGGGAGCAACATGGTTGGGTACCTAGGTGTCTCGATAGATGGAACTATTTCCATAGAATGACTAGTAGTTCATTTATTACAAAGAAGGAATTGATTTAGTGGTCTGAAGCAATTGTATCTTCAAAGTTAGAAGGGATAAAGTGGAAGTTCAAATCAGCATGGATGATTGTCCAGTTAGTTCAAAAGTTGTGGATCTCTTGAATGATCCCACCTCTACCAGGGTTAAGAAATAGCTTGATGGAGTTCATAGTCTACAAGATTTCAAAATGGTTAGATATGTTGATGAAGACATTACCCTACAAAGATAAAGACAAGTACTCTTTAAGAGAGGGTGTTGGAGGGATTAACTCCTAGTTGTGATTTGTTAAATAATGTGGGATTATTCATCATACTATAAAGCTGTGATTTGTTATTTGTTAATTATAATAATGTAGAGTTTATGTGTACTTGAATTATGTGTTCTTAATGTTTAGTAGGTTGTTGTAGATCTAGTTGATTGTGAATGAGATATCTTCTCCAAATTAATTTCCTAAATTTATATGTGGTTGAGATATTCTCTCAACTAGTTTATTAGTGTTGCGAAGATAGTCTATCTATATTAAGAGAAAAATTGATATATTTATATGTTTAACATTTCATTGTTTTGTAAAATAAAGTACAAATAATAGTTTTTGTATTCTAATAGGTCTACTCTTCATTTTTCTATCTCTATACACCTCTATTTGCAACCTCAGTTCACGTTTCCTTCACCACGCGACCTTACCTTAGCACCCTCTGCTCATGCCCCTGCCTCTACCCCTACCCCTACCCCTGCCCCTGCATACTCACCCATTGTTCATCGTCAGACTGTTGAACCCTCAACCGCAACTTAGTCATCTATTCCCACAAATTCGACACAAAACTACACGACGTTTTAGGTTTCGATTTCTAGGTTCTGGTATTTTTTCGTCAAACAATATTTAAACGCTACAAGATTTGCAACAACTTCATAAACCAACAGTGTAACCCTAGAATGAATTTCCACAAAGGATATTTTCATGTGGCCTTGGATAACCATTTAAAAAAAAAAACAATATTATAATTCACTGTACTACAAAACCGCTAGATTGGATTCCGAATAACAAATACATCGAGATTCACACTATTCCAAACCACTAGAATGGCTTCTTGTTTTTCGAATAGTTGGTATGTTTCAATTGCTTAAGGTCTTCCATCCACAGGAAGATGTACCTTTTTCATTTTTTTTTTACGATCAAAGATTAAATATTACCTTGTAACTCTGTCACCATTAGATATATAAGTTTTTTAATTATGAAAGATTATCAGTTTTATAACATCTTGAGACCTATCCAATTTTTTATTTATTTTTATTATGTAGAATTGCATATTGTGTAAAAACAATTTTGAGTTTTATAGAATTATACTAGTTGGGTAGGTGGGTGCCTTGAGCATGTGAACATGCCAAGGGAATTTCCGAAGTATGAAGCAACCAAGATGTTGGGGCATGCTAGCATGAGGAGTGCACCAAGGTTGGGCACGTTGATCTCAAGTGGCACGATGGTTGATGAGCACATGGGTTCATTTGGGTGACTAGGCCCGTGAAGGGGCACAACAATTCATTTGAGTAAATGGGTCCACGAAGGGATGCAATGATTCCTTTGAACACATGGGTTCACGAAGGGGTGCGACACCCCCAAAGGACATGACGGTCCGTGATGGTGACCTTTGGAGTCACTATAGGAGAACAAGTTTGCACAAACAAGGAAGGCATATTTGAATAACAAGGAGAGTAGTATCATCTCTACGGTTTTAAGGTAGACTTAATGAAGAGGGATGAGCTCCCTCAAGGAGCCATGTCACTCCACATGGGAGGACTTGTGTTGCCTTGAGGTGATTATGTGGGAAGAGTTGGGGTGACCTTCTTTTTGGTTGAGTTTGGGGGAATTCCTGGCACAAGTCCGAGGAGGCATGCCAGGAGACAAAACCAAAGGTTTGTGTGAATCCTTACAACAGAGAAAATACGGCAATTCTGTTGTTGAGGGCACGTTTGAGGTGCACCGCAGAAGGTTGTGATAAAGACTCTTGGTGTGGTGAATTTGTGTATAAGTGTCTTGGTAAGGTGAGGTGAGTCATGTGACTCCACCCAATTGTAAACTAAGTCGGTAGTGCTCATGCTGTAATTGTTTCACAATAACAAAGACTTAGTTGAGTGTTATGCACAGTTTGTGCCATCGACACTATATCTGTGTTTCTCTTGTTTGTTTTTCAAGTGTTCTTTGTGTTTCATGGATGCATGTTTATATGTGACTAAGTGTTAATATGTTAACAATTTTCTAACTATACAAGAGTTACACTAGAGTAGGAATCTGACTCACCGATAGCCTAGAACATAGTATGGGTATGCTATAGGTGAAGAGGCATAGTATAGACGACGTATCCTTTTTGTTGCCAAGCAGGCAAGAGAGAAATGTCACAGTGTCGCACACCCTCTAGTAGCGCACAATTGCAAGATTCATCTAGGCACACTATGGGGACATGACAAATGGTATCGGAGCTTCTTTGTTATATCTTGATGATAGATGGTATCAGAGAAAAATTTGAAGGTTATGTTTTGCGAAGAAAGTTTGGTGGGAACATTCATAGACTTGGTGAACCATTCAGTGGAGAGAACTATTTCATCACAGACTTTGCATCAGACTTACAACATAGGTTTGGTTGATAGTGCGGTGGAAGGTTGATCTGGGCACACACATTGTATAGGCCAAGAGAAGAGTTTGTGGTGAGATGAAGCACTTGGATAGTGTGGGTGATTGTAGAACTCATCGTAAAGTTGATCGTATAACTTGCTGCAGAGTTGATCACAGAGAGAGTCTGAGTGGAGACTTGATTAGTTTGATGTTTGACGGAAGTAAGTGTCAGACCTGTTTTTCACACCTTGGAGATACCATGCACAGAGTTCGTTGGGTGAACCAAGCACTTGGGCAAGGTAGATGAACGCAATATTTGTTGCATGAATTGTCACAGATGTAACAACATAAGTGATCACAGAAGTGAAGTGTAGAGAGTGATCAGATAAATGATCATGAAGGGGAGAAATTATGGGTTGCAACATGTTGAAGCACTTGGGTGAACAACTTTAGGTGACCTAGAGGAGCTCCGCAATAGGCAGTTGATTGGGCATGTTTCCATCATGATGTCTTCATGTTGTGCATTGTTGATAATAATAGTTGAGTTAAGATGGTTTGTTGGACAAGTGGGTCGAATGAAACCTTCAAATGAGGTAGCTCTTTAAAGAGTTACAATAGATAGTTAGAAGCAGTACGACTTGACAACCGAGCGGTGGATGCGTGGTGCCTTGAAGTGGAAGATGTCAAATTGTGAAAATGGCAAGACATTGAAGATGAGTTCGAAAGGTTGCATGCGAAGCTTGGGACTTAGAAAAAATTTCTAAAGTGCACAGATGGACTTATCCTTGTATCACAATGAAGGTCTTGCAAGTTTGTGGAGCTGTGAATAGTGATTTACGGGAGTTCATGCAGAGAGTTGGTTTATTGGGAAAGTGCATACTTGGGACAATAAACTTGAACCAAGGATGCAACCAAGGATGTTGTTGGAAAGATACAATTGGTTTTGAGTTCTTGTGATTCCTAAGTGTTTCAGTTATTTCGTTGACGGGAAGTCAGATGACTTGGTGGTGCAAGTGTATTTCATTTCCACAGTGAAAACCACATTCATAACATATCTCCTCACTTAACTGTGCCAACCACATTTATAATAGATCTCCTCACAGATATGTCAAGGACACGACTCCCTATGATCCATGGAGCGACAAAAACCTTCTTCATTTTTTCTGCATTGTACTTTGAGGGGTTTTTTTTCCCATGGGGTTTTCCCTCTTTCCTCCATTTTTTCAGTGTTTCATTCTCAGGTGCATTGTACAATTGGTACCTAACATAGCCTTGGTTTCTAGGATCCATTCAACATGTACACCCTAGTAGTGTTCAGGGGGGCTGTTGGAGATATTACACACTCACCTAGGTAATTATTTTCCTAAGGTTGATAGTCCAATGTTGAGAACACTTCCTTAGATGAAAATATTATCTCTAGAGAATATTCCCCTACAAAATAGGGCAATCGTATTCAGTTCATAGTCAGTTACACTTAGTTAGACTTGTGGAAGTCACTCATGCATGACAACCTCGGTTTTGTCAACAACAATTGCATGTGTTTCTCTCACTTCCACATGTGTGACTTAGTTAACTAATGATTGCATGGATCAATTAACTAGGACTATGTGGTAGATTACTTCAGTTTCTATCAATGAGTGTCTAGATCTCTCTAAATCACTACTATAGAGAGTTTGTGATGGCGACCTTTGGAGTCCCTATAAGAGAACAAGGGCACAAAACCAAATAAGGAATATTTGAAGAACAAGGAGCACAAGATCAAGTCTATCTTTCTAAGGCATAATTTGATGAAGAGGGGAGAGATCCCTAAAGGAGCCAAGTCAGTCCACATGGGAGGACTTGTGCTACCTTGAGGTGATTTTGTGGGCAAAGTTGGGGTGACCTTCTTTTTGGCTTAGTTTGGGGAAAGTCTTATTGCAGGTTTGAGGAGGCATGCTAGGATATAGAACCGCGAGGTTGTGTGAATCCTTGCAACAAAAAAGAGATGACAAGTTTACGGTTGAGGGAATGTCTGAGGTGCATCGTCGAAGGTTGCAGAGACAATTGCGACAAAGAGATTTGGTGTGAAAAATCTATGTATGAGTGTCTTGGTGAGGCAAGGTGAGTTATGTGACTCTTCCTAGTTGTAATCGAGCCTATATTTCTCATGTTGTAAATGTTTCGCAATAAAAAATACTTAGCTCAGTGTATGGTATGGTTTGTGTCAACTGCACTATATATGTGTTTCTCTTTCTTGTTTCGCAAGTGTTCTCTTTGTTTCGTCGATCTGTGCTTATATAAGACCAATTGTTAATCTGTTAACAATTGTCTAAGTATACAAGAGTTGCACTAGAGTAGGAATGTGACTTGTCGATAGCATAGAAAAGAGTATGGATATGCTCTAGGTGAAGAGGCGTAGTCTGGATGAAGTATCCTTGGTGTTTCCAAGAAGCCAAGAAAGAAATTATGTGGTGTCATAGGCCCTCTAGTGGTGCACGATAGTAAGATTCGACTAGGCACACTATGGGGATATGACAATTACCTTCTCCAATGTTTAAATAAGTTTATCCATCAAATGATTTTTATGACATTTTTCCTATAAAACAATTTCTTTATTATGTATTGAACACGTTGATTCATTGGTTTATTCATTATCACTCAGTTCACAAATAAAAAAAGTGATATGTTGTTTGGTGTTTTTAGTGCCTCTCTAGGTTTAGAAAAAGGATGTTTTTTTATTTTATTTTATCCTCTTATTAATAATTGAAGGCTTGAATATGTTGATTAAACATGTTAAGGGAAGAAGGATAATAAAATAATTTTTTTTTTTTTTTTGAATTAGTGGTCATTTCATATCTACTCTTTGTTAATTGTTAATGATACTAGCACAGCCTCTAAGTCGCGGCTGGAAAACATCGAAAGGTATCGGTTGTAAAATTCTAAGCCCAGTAAAAACCCCATAGTAAAATTCACTCGCCAACCTATTTGAGTAAGGTGAGTATCCATAACAATAACCTGAGTATACATATAGATGGCAGGGTTTTTTTCGTAAGGTATCAACTGGTAATAGTTGAGTGAACTATTACAAATATTATAACAAATGGATCGAAAAAGTAATTTTGAAGTGAGGAGACTAGTTATCCACCCTGGATGTTTTGAAATGAAGAACATGTGATAAATAAATGCTTCAAACAAAAAGACAAGGTGCAAACTTGTATCCGAGTAACAGTGGCATCGAAAACAGTGGTTGATGACGTAACATGTCATTACCACAATATTTTAAAAGCATTTCTCAAAGCACTGCAGATCTATATATATATATATATATATATATATATATATTAAAGCGTAGCCCAAGCTCCATGTCTATTGGTGACCAAATTCTACAGGAAAAATTCGAAGGTGAAAATGCCATGCCTGACGCGTGGTGGCGTTTTTATTTTTTTAAGGCCTCGAAT